>JAUMHH010020528.1:0-10735 GCA_032359455.1 Chlamys rubida | reverse complement strand
GGCCAGCTGGTCACACTGGACTGCAGGGGGTGCATGGAGATTCCCAGTACAGGGCTCACCATGGCCAGCTGGTCACACTGGACTGCAGGGGGTGCATGGAGATTCCCAGTACAGGGCTCACCATGGCCAGCTGGTCACACTGGACTGCAGGGGGTGCATGGAGATTCCCAGTACAGGGCTCACCATGGCCAGCTGGTCACAGTGGACTGCAGGGGGTGCATGGAGATTCCCAGTATAGGGCTCACCATGGCCAGCTGGTCACACTGGACTGCAGGGGGTGCATGGAGATTCCCAGTACAGGGCTCACCAGCTGTCATGTATACTACAGATATATATTTATAATACAAGGCAGGTTAAAATTATCTTTACAGTGACCAATGGCAAGCTAAGGTTCACATTTAAGGTGTATGGTTTGTTAGGTAATCAGATAAACAAGTAGCTTCATTATAAGGCAGTTTTTACTTGCTAGTTTCCAACTACAGACTAGAGCTTTCAAATAAATTCAAATTAACCAATTTTTAATACAAGAAACTTTCAAATAAACAGAAAATTAAGGATGTTGGATCAGCAATTTTGTAGTTAGGGTGAAAACATACATTTCATAATAATAGTTGGTTTGACCAGAGACGTCTATAACACAGTAGTATAGACGTCTCTGGTTTAACTGAATAGCTACTGTTTGATGCTACATGTATATGCTTGGATCCTTATTAAAGCTTAAGTGATTTGTAACATATACCTGTACAGTAGATGTAATTGGAAGTGAAGGACAGATTACCAAGATTATATCTCATCACTGGAGGCATCTTTTATATACAAATTTAAACAACAACCTTAAAAAAAATCATAACTTTTTTAATATATTGATCCCATTATCAATCCCTGCATATTTACACTTTGATCAACACAACAAAAAACTTTTACCTTAAATCCAATATTCTTAACAAAGTTTTATCTTGGAACCTTTTAATGCTAAATAACACAGTTTACAACCATACTAACCCTAGCCATATAAAACTATGTAGGTACTAGTATAGAAAGGACAATTTAATGGTATTAAGGGTGCACTAAATAATCCACACAGTACCAGCTTTATATATATATGTTGTACAGGTCCCCCCTCCGACTGTGTGTATATATATATACATCCCCCTCCCCCATATATTTCGCTGGGTTGGTAATTAAAGCATAGAAGCCCCAGAGCTATCTCTCTCAAGTGTCAGGTCTCAGAATTCTCCCCCATGCTGCAGCCAGAAAGGAGTAATGACTTATATATATTCTTGAGATGAATCACTAGGCTGGAATTGGGAATATATACAAATAGTATGGTACTCCTAACTCTGACAGAACAAGTGCTAGCCATCTCCTAGTTCCTGCTCCTCCTTGCTGGCTCCAGCAGCTGTAAGCAGGACTATCTCACCATCTTATCTCTCTATATATAACAACACATGGGCAAAATATGCCAATAAGGGCACACAGCCAAATTTGTGGGACACACATATTCACCCAGCATTTTCTCAAAGTTGGGAAAATTTTGCAATTTGTGCACATATGCACACTATATTTAGATGTACATGCAAAATGTATGTTATGTACTTGCATTTAAACTAGCATTTTATATAGCTCATCATATTCTAATTTTACATGGTGGGTAAATATAATTGTACCTATTATCTCTTTGTTTCCTAATTCAATTACAAGATTTACTTGCATTGCTATTATTTCTTACATTATCAGCAATGGTTATTGTAATTTAATCATCATGTATCAATTGTTAATTATTTATCACAAAGTAATTTTTAAACTTTTTTAGTGAAATTGGACATCGATATAGAAATATTTCAATAATTTGATAAAATCATAAACATTTGCACATGGGATCCCCACAAGTGTGCATTAAATCCATGTGTAAATCAGCAAACCCCTTTATGGACCTCACATCCCTAATGTGTATTACACTATCCCTTACGGTGCCCCAAATACCAAATGTGTAGCTCGGACAACCCTGTGGAAGGCCCCAAATACCAAATGTGTGTAGTTGCTCCTCCAGAAAGTTAGTAAGTGAAGGGAGGAAGAATCTCGGGAAGGGGATGTTGACTCTAACATGGACTTCATCCAATTATAGCCCCAGATAAACACATCTCCAGTTACAAAAGTTACACACTGATGGGGTTGGAGCTGGCATGGCTTGCACACATATTTGGTAATGAATGCCATATATATGTGTGTGGGTGCCCATGGTGATGTGTCTGACTGCTCCCCCTCCCCTCTGAGCTCAGCCCCTGATTATGGTACTAGTTCCCTGATCTCTAACAGATGCCTTTCCACTTATATCAGTCATTACAGAACAAAATGGAACAATTTTCCCCATAATTTACCATAGCTATATATATAGGAGTATCCTACTTTAGATATCAATGTATATATATGTATTCAGTAGTTTCTGTATATACATGTATATAGATCTACAAAAGCTCACATTAGTTTGCCACATTAAATCATTATTGACACATGTATACTATGATCAAATATTTTTACATCTGATTTTAATTACTACATAACTGGTAGTTTGCTTATCGGTATAACAACAGCACACTTCTGATTTTAATGCTTACCAATATAACAACTGCACACTTCTGATTTTAATTACTACATAACTGGTAGTTTGCTTACCGGTATAACAACTGCACACTTCTGATATTAATTACTACATAACTGGTAGTTTGCTTACCGGTATAACAACTGCACACTTCTGATTTTAATGCTTACCAATATAACAACTGCACACTTCTGATTTTAATCCTAACATTTTCATAAATTTATAATTCATAAAAAACGAAACTTCGTGAATACAAAGTCAAACAATAAAATATGTAATATGGGTAATTGCAAATAGTTGCAGACATACAATAAAGTGGCAGATTCAAACTTACATAAAACAAGAGGCACAAAGGGACTAGATTTTTCGCTTGCTGTTGAATGTTTGCTAGGAAGATGTAATTGCTAATGAAATAATAACAAATTAAACTACAAGCCAAATATCACAAATCTTGGACCAAGATATTAGGAGTTGTTTGAAGTTTTTATTACATTTGATCTATGCAATAAGTGCCTTATTCCTACAGGCTACAGGGAAACATCATGATATATATATAGGTCTCATGATTCATTGTTGTTTGAGGATTTTAACACATTTGAATGCAGATCAAGGTAATTTTTTGTACAAATCTTATACTTTAATTTGCAAGTTACAGAAAAAATACTGTGACTCCCAGATATTGTGATACTGGACAATGACACTTTAAAAATCAATTATCAACACGTTTTACCCCTATGATATTGGATGTGTGTTCATTTCTCAAGGTAATTTATTTTAACAAATTTGATAGACTTTCACACAGCAGCCATTTTGTAATGCAAGCAAGCAATTTACCAATTAGTGCAGCCAACTGTCATGACTATACACCTTAAACAAGCAATTTACCAATAGTGCAGCCAACTGTCATGACTATACACCTTAAACAAGCAATTTACCAATAGTGCAGCCAAATGTCACGACTATACACCTTAAAGTCTTTATTGTTTAAAGAAACATCTGTGTACGGACAAACAGATGCAGCACCACTGCATTAACACTTTGTTGCAGAAGAGCCAAAAATAGCAATAAAAGGAGCGAGTCCAATTCAATCCTCTTTGACACTCCCTGTAATCAGTCACTGAAAGACAGTACTGACAGTGTTTTTCTACCTCAACTTGGGAAAAATAGCAATAGTTTTGTCTAAATTGGGAAGGTATTCCTCATTTTTCCTTTAATTTGGGAAAATAATTAACCCTTTTCAGCTAGGAGAAGCAAGCTGTTTTCCGCTGTACGTATAACAAGGTAAAATAATCACTGTATATTATACATGTATATATATACAAAAAACAATACAAAGAGTTTCTTAGTACCTCTGTAGCGCTTTCACTTCTTTAGAGGTTCATATATATATATAGGGAGATAGGTAACACTTCTACATACATTGTACAAGTCTAGAATTTTGTACAGCTTTAAAAACAATTGATAATACATTGTTGTACATATATGCCTATGTAAAGGATTTCAGTTTGGATTTATCAGTCAGAGCTTTCATTTAGCAATGTCAGACATCAAATGCTTTTTGATGGTTGGATTTGGAGGGTTAAAACATCCAGGGGGCAAAGCTAACTTTGAAAAGTTATACACGTACTGTCATAGGTAAAACATCTGCTGAAAGTGCTGATCATACAGGTGACCTTCAAAATCAAAACAAATCTGACAGAGAAAGATGATTTTGTGACAGAAAAGATCAGAGCAAGGGTTCAATATTTGCAAGCTACCTGGTACATAAATTCATTAAGATATAAATGACAATAACTAAAATGTTAAATCTTGTTATATGTAGAGAAAACATATTTTACCTTGGTGTTAACCTTTAATCTAATACATTATACTAAGTATATCAATTACCTTGGTGTCGACCTAAAATCTTGTTATTTGTAGAGATTACATTTTATATTACCTTGGTGTCAACCTAAAATCTTGTTATTTGTAGAGATTACATTTGATATTACCTTGGTGTCGACCTAAAATCTTGTTATTTGTAGAGATTACATTTTATATTACCTTGGTGTCGACCTAAAATCTTTTTATTTGTAGAGATTACATTTTATATTACCTTGGTGTCGACCTAAAATCTTGTTATATGTAGAGAATACATTTTATATTACCTTGGTGTCGACCTAAAATCTTGTTATTTGTAGAGAATACATTTTATATTACCTTGGTGTTAACCTTTAATCTTGTTATTTGTAGAGAATACATTTTATATTACCTTGGTGTCGACCTAAAATCTTGTTTTATATAGATTATAGAGAATGCATTATATATTACCTTGACTGTATACCTGGGTATACCTGGTGAAAACATTGAGAGAATCATATAAAAGACTCTAGATCTCCCTGTTATCCACAATAACACCGATTTAAATGACAAAACTTAACAAATCTTAAAATTAAGAATACATGAAATCATCTTACCTTACTTTCCTCTTCACTGACTGCATAGCTGAGTTCTGTCTCCTCGAATCCTGTGGGATTCATTCGTTGTTCGATGACCTGTGCGGCCTGAGAGCCTGGGGGTGGGTCCGGTGAGTTTAGACAGGTTTGTATTAGAGCCTTACCACTGTCGCTGGTGATCATGGGCTGAAGTTTACGGGTAGCGAAGGTGTACACATGGCCTGTTTCACTGGCAACCAACAACATCACTTGGGTACCCGTCAGAGTAGATAACTCATATGCCTACAACAGGAACAAGGTCATGGTTATACCAGCTGTAGAATGTATAATAATAGGTATATAACACAAAATGAAAATATGGTGAACCCAGATATAAATTTGACAATGAGGCATGTCCTCAAGGACAGATGTCATCTCCATTTGTTCAAGATATGTTCTTTATTCAGGACATTTTGATTGCTATATGCTTTATGTACATTCCTGTTACAAAATGTACAGACAGATGGTATAACATACAAATGTCCTTTATAAATAGGTGATATAGATACAAATATCATTTATAGGCAGAGGATTCCAACAAATAAATATCTTATAAAGACATGCGATTCCTTCAAATATAGAGTCTATATAGACATGTGATTCCTACAAATATAGTCTATATAGACATGTGATTCCTACAAATATAGTCTATATAGACATGTGATTCCTCTATATAGACATGTGATTCCTACAAATAAAGAGTTTATATAGAGATGTGATTCCTACAAATATAGTCTATATAGACATGTGATTCCTCTATATAGACATGTGATTCCTACAAATATAGAGTCTATATAGACATGTGATTCCTACAAATATAGTCTATATAGTCATGTGATTCCTACAAATATAGTCTATATAGACATGTGATTCCTCTATATAGACATGTGATTCCTCTATATAGACATGTGATTCCTACAAATATAGAGTTTATATAGAGATGTGATTCCTACAAATATAGAGTCTATATAGACATGTGATTCCTACAAATATAGAGTCTATATATAGACATGCGACACAATACAATGTTGATGTGATATTAATGCATCGTTGATGTGGTATCATTGTATTGTTGATGTGATGTCATACAATTGTTTCAATAGGGAAATCCCCTAATCTCATTCATATGGTTTGACAAAGATTGATATATTTCCCTGAGAAAAGTATGGATACATTGTCAAGAGTAAGACAAAAACATATGACATCGCGCGGGATCAGTAGACGTACGTTGTCAAGAGTAAGACAAAAACAAATGACATCGCGCGGGATCAGTAGACGTACGTTGTCAAGAGTAAGACAAAAACAAATGACATCGCGCGGGATCGGTAGACGTACATTGTCAAGAGTAAGACAAAAACAAATGACATCGCGCGGGATCAGTAGACGTACATCGTCAAGTCAAGAGTAAGACAAAAACAAATGACATCGCGCGGGATCAGTAGACGTACATTGTCAAGAGTAAGACAAAAACATATGACATCGTGCGGGATCAGTTGTCAAGAGTAAGACAAAAACAAATCACATCGCGCGAGTGTCCTTACCACCACTCATCCTTTATGATTGTTTAATATAATTGTGATCAACAAGGTGTACGAATGTTTGATAATGAGGTTGTATACTAAAGTGAAATTGTTGGACATCAATTTACAATTAGTTATGGATGGAATTTTTTGCCAAAAATCATTAGTAAGATATATATAGAACAAATTATGCAGAATTGTGCATCTCTCGTTTCTGCAGGAAAGGTGGGGATCAGGATCTGGATGGGCTTATGATGGGGCAGATGCAGTTAATTAAGGCCATTTTGTACAGGGCATAGGCTATGTAGAGGCTACTTTGTTCTGTATATCATAGACTATTTTGTTCTTTTATTCATCATTAGTTTCAACATTTTAATTTTTGAGAAAGAAAAGTTGTTACCCTTAAGAGAATTACACTAGTAGGACATTAATTACATTACCTGGTATCTTGCAGTGTATGAAACTTTATACCTGTACTATTTATTGATTTTCCACAAAAAAAAAACATGCAGATCCAAAAACATTAAATTTATTCTGATCAGCTCAAATTTAAATATCAATATATTTCACATAATTATTTTCAAATTTATTTGATTATTTTATGACAACTCGTCTACCGTACATAACATTATTCTCAATACTCCAGTGGTTACGCTCTCTGAACCCCTGGACTAGATCATGACAAAATCAAAGGCTTAGTGTGCACCACAAAACATTATCCTCAATACTCCAGTGGTTACGCTCTCTAGACCCCTGGACTAGATCATGACAAAATCAAAGGTTCAGTGTGCACCACTTATTGATGAGACAAAAAGACTCTGTAATCTTCAATGTACAGGTATATCAGTACCCTAGCGTTTGGTCAGATTTTTTAACCCGGGACCAATAAAATAGGTAGCAGCCTGCCTTCAAATTTGCTATGACATATTCCAAGGGTGCAGAGTATTTAAAAAACCATAAACAATAAAAGTTTTTTTACTTGAAATTGGAAAATAAAATATGCTGTACATTATAAAGTATAATGTAGCGCATGTATTTTGAACTGATCAGGAGTGGTTAAGGCATCTGACCCTACAATCACTGGGTCGTGGGTTCGAGGCCTTCGTGGGGCAGTTGCCAGGTACTGTCCATAGGTTGGTGGTTTTTCTCCAGGTTTTTTCCCCACCACAAAACTTGGCATGTCCTTAAATGACTGAAGCTGTTAATAGGATGTAAACACACCAAACCAAGCAGTGTATATTAATATTTGCATTCAATCAGAGATGTATATACTATATATATGGCTTTATGTCTCTGATTCAATATCACACAATATTAGATAAAATATCTTTATTCTTACATCCTAATTCTGTGGGATCTCAATCACATGTAGATGATTTGTGATTATATATAAACAAATAATTCAACAAAGTCACTACAATAATTAATTAACCCTTTCCAATTTTTTAATTCAATAATAATGTACACATACATGCCATTTAAAGATAATTACATTACAAAGAACTCCAATGCAATATGTTCGTGTAGGTATGAAAACAAAATCAACACTTGATTACAAAAAAATTATACAAAACAAAACTTATTGTGCCACAAATTCAAATAATATATCATTGCCCTATACAAATTTAAAATTTGATTCTGCAACTTTTATAATTATAACATAAAACAATATAAATTTAAATATTGGTCAATCTTTTTTTTAAGATTAAAATTGCATGCAAACTAAAAAGCCGAAAATAAAAACAACATGCACATAAGTTTTTTATGACAACATTGAATTGACACCTCGCGCTTGTCATCGCTGTACGGTATATTGTCAGTAAATGCAATCATGCATGGTTAATATACAAACAACAAAACAAACTGCATTAAACACTCTTTATCAAGTTTATCTATTTCAATGAACACGTGCGAATTCTGTTACGGCACTATCGCGATATAAACTCTCAACATGCGCGGACCCGTGTGCTCAAACCAGTGAATGGACCGACGGGTTTACTACCGTAGTAATGACTTCCTAATACGGAAATGACACACACAAACTTTGCTAACCTTTTTCATAATTCCTGTTTTCCGTTTACTGAATGTTGTATACCGTCTCAGTTTGTTTTCAATAAATTCCATCTTAATTTTAACTCGTCCTTTCGTCTTTTTGCCGGGTTTAATCCCAATACCCATCGCTCTAAGTCCTTCATCAGAATCAGAATCATCTTCCAATGTTGATGGGTCAATTTGCTCCATAGTCAACGTCTTTACCGGTCCCCCCGGAATTGTAGGGAAAACACTTTGGCTTGTGTTCATTAGGTGTGATCCGTTCATATTTGCACGTGTAGTCGGTTCCCTACTGTATACCGTACTGCCAGTCAGCTCCGCTGGCTGTGAGTCTGGAATGGAACGATAGTAGGTATCCTCTTCGGCCTTAATTTGTGACTTCTCCATAAACGGCATATGCTGCCGCGGTACTGTGTGTAGTCATACGCGGACAAAGTAGTTCTACAGACTAACGGAATTGAGGATTTATCTAATACATTTTAAATATCAAAAATGATTAAACAGACCCATATCATCATATTGAAAGAACGTTTTGTTTTATTAACTAAGATTTTTTTTTACCTTTTATGTGTGCGGATGAATATCCTATAATCTGTCTCATCCACGTTTGGTAATGTGGGGTTCCCAAATATGGCCGCCACGGCCAAATATGGCTTTGGCCTATGATCATATAAGGAAATCATGCAAATCAGTGATAGCAGGGATTCCCGCGCCATTTTCTGACTTGTCAATGGGTCGACGATGTCACACAATACTAGTAACATTTACGAATACAATAAAACTAAATCCATATTAACTTTAATAATTCCCCAAGTGTTCTTTCATAATTTAACGTTATGACAATGAGTATTGATCTGTTCGTTGATCATCATATAATTAATATTGGATGCTGCCCAAACTAAAAAAAATGAAACTTTAATTAAGTTAGTCATTGTTAATCTCGCTAACCAAATATTTATCAGTACAGTTAGTTTTTTTCTTTTGAAAAATAATATATGCAAAAATTCGTTCAATCAGAGACATACACGTCTCTGGCTCATTTAACTCCGTCACCCACATGGTCGATTCTACATAGCGGTATCTATCTAATATAGAGTCTAGGTTGGACTCATTTCTTCTTCTTTTTGTGGGGGGGGGGACTTGTAGATACAGGGGTATTCATTTCTTCTTGAAATCCCCCTGCTGTCAATGTCAGCTTACTGTTAGCGTAAGTCAGGGACATATATATACGTCTCTGCGTAAGTTAATCGTTTTTTAGTTTAAACATAATATATGTGTCACCCTGGTAAAATACTAGCCTCTTCCTACCGACTCGGCTAGGTAGAATGTCTCTTTAAAAAACGATTTTTTTCTGAGTGCTTACTTTTTAACAACGAAAGACGCATCCTGCTCCAAATTTGAATGCCTTGCATGTTGATTTTAGTTTAGAATTACTTTTGTTTGGTGATACCACGAACTTAGATAACAGGGATTTCTGATCTAATTCCGTGGTGATACTCAACTCAAATCCAGCAATAGGCTTTGATAATTATAAATATCTTTCCTTATTTTTATTTATGTGTGAACGTTGTTATATATGTTTATAAAATTGCATTTCATTATTTTGCCTGATTTCTTTGTTACAATGATTTTGTTTATTATGAAAATAACTATACCAGGCTGTATGTCATGAAATCAGCGGCTAGTATTTTACCAGGGTGATTCCAGGGGTCACAGCGATTCCTTTGCAAGTACTGCCGAGTATTTTTGCCGAATCTCCCGGGTCCCTACGTGGGCGCCAATGTAACAGAGGTCATTATTTTTTCAATGCCTCCGCTAGGAGTCGAACCCGGGCCCTCTGGTTTACTAGTCTTACGCTCTATCGAATGAGCTAAAGAGAAATTCTACCTCGCCGAGTCGGAAGGAAGCGGCTAGTATTTTACCAGGGCAGGGATGTGTAGTCCACTACACATCTCTGACCAGGGTGACATATATATTTGTACAACAAAATATGTTTAAACTAAAAAACGAGTTACTTACGCAGAGACGTATACATTGACAGCAGAGGGATTTCAAGAAGAAATGAATACCCCTGTATCTACCAGTCCCCC
>JAUMHH010020495.1:0-10737 GCA_032359455.1 Chlamys rubida | reverse complement strand
CTTACATCGGTCGTAGTTGATTTAAAACCCCAACAGAGATCACTAATGAATAAAGAAGCATTCTCCGAATAAAACACGAAGACACATATATATATATAATCATTTAATTTAATTGATCTGTTTGTACATATAGTCAAGAATATTTCGTTAAAAAATCGTATATGTTAGTGTAATTGCAAACGAAGCCCTTGTTATCTAATCAGACGGTGACCGGAACCGGGGGAAAAAAACTCCCGGGCAACAATGACTCGTGCAGAAACGCCAAAGATGTGATAAAGCTAAGTTGAAAGAACTTGTTTCATAATTGTTGTAAAATAAATAAAGTTTTTATATACAACTCCTACGTATTAACTGTGTGACACAAGTTGTTAATTAAATTGTGAATCGAAAGGCTACAAGACCGGTATACTCTTTGCACAAAGGATGTACGCCTCGCCTCGTATACTGTATTATCTCGAAATACATCTTTCGAGTTGGTTGAAAACCCAAACAGAGATCACTAATGAAGAAACGGAACACGTTTTGAATAAAAACAAAGACATATGAATATATTATCATTTAATTTAATTGGTCTGTTTGTAATCCAGAATAGTTCATTAAAACAACCATGCGCGTCAATGTTATCGCATACGAAGTTGTTATGTCAGACGGTGACGTGAACCGGGCGAAACAAACTCCCACGCACCGATGAGTCGTGCCTAGCGCTCACGCTCATGATTCCTCATACACACAATGACATAATCTTTCTCTGACGTCATAATCATGTACGTATTGGGTTAATATCTCGACTTACAGTGTTAGAGTTGATTTAAAATCCTAACAGAGATAAATAATGAATACAAAAAACATTCTTCGATAAAGACATATTAATTATCATTTAACTTAATTGATTTGTTTGTGCATGTTGTCCAAAATATTTCATAAAATAAGCAGGTCCATTTTATTGCATGCGAACCCGATGATCTAATGACCGGAATTTCACGGATCTCACGGGCCAATGATCCGTTCACGATGATTCCCCACCCACGCAATGACACGGCCTTTCTCTGACGTCATCATTCCGTTTGTAATTTCGTCAGGATTATCAAACGTCAACGTATTAAATATGTGATAGTCTATGACTCATAGGACTACGTGGCCCCACCAACGCAATGACATGGCCTTTCTCTGACGTCATCATTATGTAATTTCGTCAGGATTATCAAACGTCAACGTATTAACTGTGTGACAGTCTATGACTCATAGGACTACGTGGTTTTCCCATGACTCACTTCTCCACGTCTCCTGAAGTAGTCGGGTCCAATTCGTCTGTGACGTCACGATCCTACGATCCACTTTTTTTGGCGCCGTATAAACAATCGCTATATACTACTGACAATACCCCGATTGAGATATAGAGCTGGGGTGAGAAATCGTGTGGGGTGAGAAATCGTGTCGCCTATGCCCATACAGATTGCACAATTCCTCACCCGGGTGAGAAATCGTGCATGGGTGAGAAATTGTGTCGCGAAAGCAGCAATTTTGCACGATTTCTCACCCGGGTCGGGGTGAGAAATCGTGACGTAACAAGCACTTCAGAGTAATTTTATAAATTATATATGTAGGGTGCTATATAAATGTTATATATCATTATTATTATTTATAAATATACCATATGGTTGGAGTAGGGCAGTGACCTCAATATACGGCATATATATATATAATACCAGATGTACTGGACAACATATAAAGTCACTTTCATCTACCTGTAAATTATCTTTCTCGTCCAGCCCACTCCTATTTATTGATCAGACTATTACAGAAGATCAGTGTTCCATTCAGGGGCCAATTCTCCACGTCTTTATTGGATTTACGAGAACTGTTATTGCCTCAGTGACATTCTATCTTTACATGGAATGAGAGTCAGCTAGTATATAGAAATATACAGCCTAGAAACTGAGTTATTCTAATATGAGCATTACATGTTAGGACACAGTCCACACAATTCATTATTTCTAAAGCAGACATGAGACACATGAAGGAAATGTTTTTTAATATTGATTACATGGTTTATTTTTTAAATTCATTTTCATGTAGTTACCTTATGGAAAATATTACCCTATAAAATACAAACACAAATATTTGTTTGTTTAGAAGGTTTTCAGAAGAGCCAGCCAGTGACTGATGGTAACTGTAAAACTTTTACATCTATGTGCTAGTTTCATCCTTTGTACATTGATAGGCATTGACTGCGGGACACCACTATATCTATGAGTCACCACAATATCAATGGGCTATCAATATATCAATGGGTCTCCACTATAACAATGGGTCTCCACTAAGTCAATGGGTCTCCATTACGTCAATGGGTCTCCATTACGTCAATGGGTCTCCACTATAACAATGGGTCTCCACTATAACAATGGGTCTCCACTAAGTCAATGGGTCTCCACTTTCTCCATTGATCACCACTATATCCATGGATTTCAACTATATCAGTAGTTCACCACTACATCAATGGGTCACCACTACATCAATGGGGCACCATTATATCAATGGGTCACCACTATATCAATGGGTCACCACTATATCAATGGATCTCCAATTTATCAATGGGTCACCACTGTATAAATGGGGCACCACTTTATACATGGGTCACCACCACATCAATGGGGCACCACTTTATCAATGGGACACCACTATATCCAAAGATAACCACTACATCAATTGGTCTATACTATATCAATGGGTTCCCACTATGTCAATAGAGCATCACAATATCAATTGGGCACCATCATATAAAAAGGGCACCACCATCAATGGGACTGTGACCACTATATCAAAGGGTCACCACTTTATCAAAAGGTAACCATTAATTATATCAAAGGGTCTACACTATATCAATGGGTTTCCATTATATCCATGGGGCACCATCATATCAAAAGGGCACCACTGTGTCAATGGGGTACCACTATATCATTAGTGCTCCAGTAGGGCTCCCCTTTATCAATGGGGTACCACTATATCATTAGTGCTCCAGTAGGGCTCCCCTTTATCAATGGGGTACCACTATATCATTAGATGCTCCAGTAGGGCTCCCCTTTATCAATGGGGTACCACTATATCATTAGATGCTCCAGTAGGGCTTCCCTTTATCAATGGGGTACCACTATATCATTAGATGCTCCAGTAGGGCTCCCCTTTATCAATGGGACCACTTACGTCAATGTCAGGCACCAAAGAGGCTTTATATAATCCTGTAGAAAATATCCTATTCACCTTTTTAAAGCACAAATCACTCTCTTGAGTAAGCAACAACAGGACATTTCAGCTGTAAGCTTCTGACCGTTGTTTGATTAAGAGATCAAGTTTTAAGTGAAACCTACATTAATACAGCCAACAGTTAAGGTTATAGATATACATACTGTAGGTTTTCAGTGTTTTACTATAACTAGACAGAAAATATATGGAAGAAAACAGACTCAATATCATTTAGAAGTGTAACACTTCTGGCAAACTTTTTATGCTGTATTGACTGCATGACTTTCAATATCCCATTATGCAATGTACATGCATGTATGTGAAACATCAATTAATATAAAACAAAAGTGTAACCTTTTTCCTCTCATTTTAAAACAATTGATAGTGAATTTGAATTAATACATAACTTTTATTGAAAAAAGTCTCCTGAAAGACACATAGTTTTTATATTTTATTTTTTTTTATTTTGGCTTCTCAAGTGATAATATCACATTAGACAGATTAGGGACCATTATGCAGATATTTGATACGGTAAGTGGATATGGCCCTGTGGATACATATACATGTATGTATACCTACTCCGAGCAATAGATGATCAGTACAGGAAAAAAGTATATACATCTTAAGCTTTCTCATTACAAAAAAGAAATCTTGATTGAAATTTAATGAACAGGATTTGTTACCTAAATTAGTATCTGTATAAGTCTGATAATTAATTGCTATTGTCATTGTAGTGTGTGGAAAATAACATCTTATTCTGTTATTTTGATCAAAAGATGAGGTTATTATTCAATTTATTGTTCTGTAAGAACACCTAGCTGTTTTAGATACTGCCAGGTATACATAGGTATCGATATAATAACATCGTTAGCTCTGTGGCTTCAGTGGCTGACAAGATCAATGAGCTACTAAGCCCTTAATCAGGTCAGGTTCAGAGTACATTACCATAATTCCAGGTATGCCCAGGTATACGTCTATTGATTGCATGCTCTCCCTAGTGGGGACCATTTGTTGATACAAGACATGGATCATGTTATTAACAACTTTTTATTATAGGAATATTATAGATTTACACCTTCAATGGTATATTGTTTGTCTATGGTATCGACCCTGTTTTCATTTTACCACCAATTAATTCTTAACATTAATAAAAATAATTGACAATTATATTCATGATTATTTTACCATAGAATGAATTACATTTTGAACATATTTTTTCTTTAAGTATGTGTAGTTTTTTGTTTCTTTTTCTGCCTTTTCTTTGTTTGAATAATAAAAAAAGTGAACACAGAACAAATTCAACTGCATAATTATGAAATACATTTTACTTTACTGTAACATGATCAAAATGTACAATGAAATTGCCCCTATTTAATTTAACTATATATGATTATGGTCTGTGCATTGCATGGTATAACACTTATATGAATTCCATGTATGTCAAAGTTATAATACCTGTATTTCATCCTCACAATTTCAGGGGTTAATTGCAATATTTTAATAGTGTAACGATTTGATTTTTCTAATCAGACACAATGTGTTGTAATAAATACTTTAGCTATATGTAGTACAGTGAATTTCTTGTAGGGTTTTGTTTTCGAAAGACACCATACATTTTTGTGATTGAGGAAGCACCGAACAGTCAGCTCGGCCTATCACATTGTTTGTACTGTATATATATATACTGTATGTGTCAATATGTACAGTTCATATTGTACAATAAATGGCAGGCTAAAGTTTAAATACTGAAACAGGATTTACCTCAACACATCAGCTATTTATAAAGCGTTATATGAGACGCTCCTCTATGGCAAATACAGCTTTTCATATCACACACAAAAGATGTGTACAGTGTTGTTTACGAGATTTTAAACAAGATGTGTTTGTATTTATATCTATATGCATTTTTCTTAATATGAACTTGAATTTAAATGAAGTGCTCCGGTCTTTAAACTAGTGTATTGGGTTAACTCAGGTATATGACAGCATGTAATACGTAAATTTATCAGTATTATCAGCAATTTCTATTTTGAGCTTACATAATAGGGTTTGTGATATTAAAAATATTTCAATAATAATTTTTAAATGCATGTATATACTTGCACTGAGACTGCATGACTGTATAAAGCCTGTGAAGGAATGATTTAATTTCATATAACGTCAACCCTAAGGTATTTGAAAAGTGTACGGAAAACATATTTTCATATGTTTTATCAAATAAATACAATTTGTTTATGGTTAATGATGAAATCCAGAACTCAGTCCAGAAAGATTAAAGGAGACTTGTATTCTGATATTTCTGTGGTTAAAATTACAACATATACCTGTAATGTTATGTAAGTTCAATTGTTATTACTTCCTTTTTTCAATTTTCAGTTTTCTTTCCCCATATGTATCCAAATAATATAACTGGGGAAAATTTAGAATTTACTTATGTGGCTTACAGCCTTAAGGGAATGATCAAAATCAGTCTCAAATACAATTTCATATCTAAAATCATGCAAATGGCTGTTTCTTATAGGATATCTATGCTACAGCTTATATTAGAACTGGTACATTTGGTTTAAAGAGAGACATTGTACCAGTCAACTTGGAGTGAGATATCAGTCTTGACATTTTGTACAATAACTGTAGTTTTCTTCTTCAATACCTCCTTTCTGAAAAAGTTCCATTCGAACCAAATTCGAAATTTAGAGAAGAATTACTAGCAGAGTGTAAGAGAGAAGACTTTGTGATAATATCAACAGCATAATTTGTATTTCTCTCATATTGCTTTATTTAATTTAATTTATTCATGACATAATAAGCAAATTCAAGCAGCATCAAAAGTAATGTAGAAGGAAAGTCATATGCATGTTTTCTAAACAATGCTATTTTTGACATTGACTTAAGACTATTATACTTGGACAAATGTACAGTTTTAAATTCTTCATGTACATTATATGTCCATATACAATCCCCAGTTCATTCCCCCTTTGATATCTTTGGTTTGATATTTTAATATAAATACCGGGTATAGAAAAAATTAATTCCACAACTAGACTACACTTATAATAAGAAAAATATTCCGCAATCATACTTAGTAATTAACTATTACATGGAATCTGCACGTAGGTATATAATCTCAGGTCAGGCTTATTACATACTGGAAAAATAATGTCTAATTATAATCTATAATTTAAAAAAAAAATCAAACTTACCATCTACTTTCTTTTTGTCTTTCTCATCCTCCTCCATATCCTCCACTTGGTTTCCTCCACACATTCTGTATAAAATCCGAAAAAGTATACACTCAGAAAATATGTCCTAGCTAGCTGTGTGCCTGAGTAAAATGTCCCGTGTGTGGGTAAGTGTTTTCTCTACCTACTGATAGTTCCAATCACCAAACCTTCATAAAACCTATTGTATTCCATTTAAAAGGCCCAGCTATGGAGGTCTCTTGGGGATATTTCTAATAAGAAAGTATTGCACGCATTGAAAAAGAAATTCAACTTTCTGTTTATTTTTTATTTTTTGAGAAATAATTGAATGAAATTTAGTCTTAGCATAAGTTCATTTATATATTAGCCTGTTAATATTTACTAATATTGGTACAAAGTTTATTTAAATGAATTTTGAACGTATGAGTGTCCCCTTGGTGGGCCCCGATATTTCGACTCGATTGTTGTCGTCGTTGCCAATGGAAGGCGGGCCCCCAAACCACGTGATGTAAGGTGGGATTTTAACACAGGTAAATTGATCGGGTGTACAAACTCTACGTCACGATTTTCATACCGGAGAAATTGACCCGGTGTTCTTAGAATAAGTCAAACAACGACAGAGTGAAAATGGGGGAGGAAGAAGACGAACCTAAAAAATATGGTAAGTTATGGACTTGTATGTATACATAGACAGCACGTAAAATGTACAACCCGATAACCGAACTATATTTTTTTCACTGACTAACATACATGTAAACAGTGTTATGTATACACACGTTATTTACAACAACTTACACACATATTTCACCGTGGTTGACAACTTAGTTTGCCTGAGAGGTGTTAATATAATCCATTAGTGTTTGTTTATTTGATAGATGTTGATGAAACTGACATCTGGGGTCAACGGGTGCCCTGGTGAGGGATAGTGTAAACATGCAGTGACCCAGTTCCGAGTAACGATAAATGTCTATAAATAAACAAGCACGTATATGCAGTGAGTCAGTGGCTATTTTGACACGTTTTATGTCATAGTTATCACAATATTTACATTTCTGATGTTTTAAAATCGATATACAAATGTCATTATATAAAATACACCAAATTATAATGTTCATGTATGGCTTTGACAACAATATTTAGATGAAATATTTGACATCCACTGAATACTGAGTTTTGAAACCGTGTGATGTAATTATATCTCCTATACATTGCAGCTACACAGGGGTCTGCAAATTTGTTACAGCTATACCACTCCTAATGATATATTAAACGATCAGCATTGGCGGCAGCTGTACATAGGTTGTGTCTATTACCTGTGCTTTAAACATGTAAAATTACTCGGAGCACCTTAGTTTTAAGGTCCATATATAGTTGTAACAAATGTTCACGCCCCTGTGATGTGCATATATGTACACAGTTTATCATCTAGCAAACTTACTGGGGGAGGGGGTTAAGATTATGAAAAATTATTTAACTGTACATAATCTTTTAATTATCTTTCTGAATCGGGTTCAAATGAAGCATTGGCTGGACATGTATGACACAATTAAAAAACTATTTGAATTATAGATGGCAGTTACAATTTTTTTAAATTTTATTTTGTATTTCAGGTGACGCTAGAAAGCATGATCCAAAATTTAAAGGACCTCTGAAAAATAGGTTAGTATTTTATTTTATTTATTTGTATGCTACACAAAAACTCTAATAATTTATATTACAAATTTAATTAATTAATACATTTGATAATGATAATTCCACTACCATCTCAAAAAAAGGTGATGATGATGATGATGATGGTGATGATGATTAGGTCATGCCTGCAATATTGTTTGATAATATTGTTTAAAGCTTTTTTCTTCATGCATGGTCCCAAATTTTCATGGATTTGCAAAAGTGGTCAATTCCATGAGAGCTACTTTTCATGGATTTCCATGTAAAATGGTTACCACAAAATAACAAAAATTAGAACCCAACAGAAAAAAGACCCTAAACATTACAGTATTCTACCTTCATTAAATTAACAGTACACTATAATTTCACTGAAATATTTAATTTCATGTATAAATTTGAAAGACCATAAGCTATTTTAATATTGAACTAATACACATTAATTGTTATCAGTTTCATAGGAAAAACTAATAAATAAAATCAAAATTTCTATATTTGACAATATCCTGTCTGTGGAGACTGGAATATATATTTATTATGTACATAAATAAAGTTTCAAAATATAGTTACATGTATTTTGGATATAAATAAATAAATGGAAACATATGTAGCTTAAGGAATGTTAATAACGTTTTTTTCTAGTTAAATACACTATACTGTTCAAAACACTGTTTATATACAAAGTTAAAGGAGCTCTAAAGAGACACATATATAGTACCGTACACATTCTATGCTTTTATGGATCAAATGGAGCAGAGTGCAGAGATCTAGAGATTGTGATTATATAATCACAGGCATGTATTGCTGGGGGCCATATTGCTGACAAATCTCTTTACCCTTCAGGTTGATCATATCTTCAGTTAGGTGTCTGTATATTTTCAATCAGTGAAAGTTTATTTATCTTAACCTTTTTTTAAGCCAATGATGGTTCGATCATACAATCCCAAGGTGATAAAGATCTACCTGTGTGCAGACCATAACATTTAAGTATAATGGTTAAAGATTAGCTATATACATTTCTTATTTAAGAATCCTTGTCCCAGTGTTACTAGATATTTATTATTTAAGGTTGCCTGTTCCACTGCAGGGAACACCAGATAATTCCACTGAAGATTTTTCTTACATACAGTTGTCTCCCCTTAATTTTGTTTTGGGTATAACTGCAGTAGGTAGGACTTGCTACCACATCTTTACTCTCAGATCACTATGTAATGTCAGTAAATGTTAGTTTTATTATTTTATCTTTATTATTTTTCATGAAAGTTCTGCAAGGTATGCACGGGCATGGGTTCTTTTCTGAAATTATTTATTGTCATCATACTTGCCAACTCTCCCAATTTTGGAGGGAAACTCGAGATTTTGGACCCTATAATTGGACATTTTCATTCAGTATACCTGCCAAATTATTCCTTTTGTATTATAAGTTCTTATGATTTCATCTGAAAGAATAACTGAAAAGATGCCATTCTATAGTTTCTTTTTTCACCTCAGAGTATATATACACACATTTTATTTATGTTTTTATAAAAAAGTTGACAAGTATGTGTCATGTTGGTAAAAAAAAACTATTTCATTACAAGTTACAGCTTTTGGCGATGGTACAGGGATCCTTAAAAATAAAATGCAATGTAAACTTTATTGATGTATTTTTTTTCTTTTCCAGATCATGTACAGACATCATCTGCTGTCTTTTGTTCCTAGTTTGTATCGTAGTAATGGTGGCCTGCTCTATCATTGGTAAGTAAAAATGTGTCGCCATAGTAACACTGATTTAGTGCTGGATTTTTATGGTTATTGTTTCTGTTCCTTCCATGTTTTTACAGCATTTACCTACAGATAACCTGGTGAATATAGTAATTTTTATTACTGGCAAGTACAAACATTATGGATGACAGTTGCGTACCCTGATATCAATACACCTACACGTAAGGTATAAATTATATGTACAAAATAAACGTATATTCTGCCTTGGTTTCGGATGATCACTTCTTCCTTTTGCAAAATAGACTGTAGGAGTGACAAATTTTGATATGGTGATTATACACAGCTGTGATGTGTAGATGTGCAGTTGAGTTTGTAAAAGTTCATATTTGAATGACAAAGTCAAGTCAAAGGTCACATTTACAAAAAATTGACCATGAAGGGGGGGGGGGGCTTATGATTAAAACAGTTCATATCTCAGAATCCAAACGACTAATTATTTAACATGGTGATACACTGTGATATTAAGGTGTGTAATAAGGGTTTACAAATGTTTAAAGTCAACTAAAGGTCAAGGTCACTGTTACTTATAATAGTCCATATAGGTGGTATGATTAGACAGATGGATGGGCCCTTGCTGACCTGTCCGAGTTCTAGTTTTAGCACCCAGTCAAATTAATTACCATATTTTACGTATTATTTAGAAATTCATTAAATAACATCAAAACGTTTACAGCTCAAATCATACTGCTCGTTTGGAGCAAACCTTTCAACTGGCTAAAATCAATAAAGAATGTACCCGGTATTTAACCCTTTCACCCCTGAATAACTAAAGTAGACTCAACCATGCATTGATCTGGACAAGTCCATTATGGTCTACAGTGGTGAAAGGGTTAATAATGTGCATTGTGTATATCTGTGTGTACCG
>JAUMHH010020484.1:0-10737 GCA_032359455.1 Chlamys rubida | reverse complement strand
TTACGTCATTTGTTTGTGAGAGTAACGTCATCAATTTTTGAGAAAACGATGTAATTTTCTCACACAAACCAATGACGGAACAATCAATACCTGCTCTCAAGAGAAGATAACTCTGCAATACGCAAAGACGGAATACCACCTTCAAAGTTGCTCAATACGATAAAATATTTATGATTTGATATCAAGACATCAATTGTCTTCTTACATTAACCAGTGGAGGAATTTCAGGAAATCTAACTCCAGAATAGTTCAGAGGAAACATATGATTTTAAAAGTGCATAAGTTAAGAATATTTTTAGTCCAGAAGTTTTGCAATAACCCTGAGGCCTGGTCTGATTTTTTTCTTAATATGAAAATATTTGCTGTTGTGGGTTGAAAACATTGTGCCTTGTGGAGAAAAGAACTGTAAACAGACATTAACGAAAGTTATAAGTTTACGAAGGGAGTGTCATACAACATATTCAGGAAATGTGTAGTCACTTCGAAGGTTTGTTTGCAATACATTCATCAGTTACGTGTGTTGAAAAAGTTCTTTTTAAAACCTGTGACTGCCAGGTAGAATGTGAAAATGTGCAATCAGAATAAAACTTGAAAAAAGTAGAAATACAGTTTCTAGTGACAACACACATGGGTCATCTATTGTATTATATATTTTATTATATCTTATATATAACCACAGCATTACTACCCAGCATGCCCTGTAAAACAGATTTAATCTGATAACAACACAAACCATTGACGAAAGCATTTTAACTATCAGTTACCTCCCCTTTATCACTTTGTCAGACAAAGAAGTATCGAAAGGCGGACATACAAAGATTAATGAAATGTCTCATCCCCCTGGGGGTGAGATAGGGGAATCTCAACCAGAGGGGGAAGATTCTTAAGTTGCCCAACTTGAGGCTTCGCCGAGTGTTTGGCAACTCAAGAATCTTTCCCCGAGGGTTGAGATTCTCCTTCCTCACCATAAGGGGGTGAATGATTCTTTCTCTCTTACCCTGTTCTCCCATTGTGTATCATATACATGTAATGATAACGTTACATGCTAAATTCAGGGTTGACGGGACTTTGATGGATTGTTGACATGACGTCATTGTATTGTTGACGTGACCTCATACCATTGTTAAGAATAGAGAAATCTCCAGTCTAAACCCTAGGGTGAGACAAGGATTTCTCTTACCCTACACAGGGGTATCCACACTTTTACCGGTGTGAGATTTTCTTATCTCACCCTAGGATTGAGACAAGCTACACATGTTCTTTGCACATTCTCAACAATTGTATGACGTCTTAGCAACAATACCATGACGTCACGGCAACAATACAATGACGTCACGTCGACAATTCAGCCGCATCACATCAACATTGTCTTGCATTGATGTAACGTCTATATAAGATACATAAGAGGGTAAACAGGGTAAGAGAAAAATAATCATTCACCCCCTTGGGAGTGAGACAGGGTGATCTCAACCCTCGGGGTAAGATTCTTAAGCTGTCAAAAACTCGGCAAGCCTCGTGTTTGACAACTTAAGAATCTTCCCCCTCAGGTTGAGATTCCCCTATCTCACCCGCAATGGGGTGAGAGATTCTATTAATCTCACAACGGTAAGAAATATTGAGATCTACTGCCATTCATATCAGGGACAAGACAAATATCCTCACCTTACAAATTTCACATGATGACTGAGTTTCTACTCAACCAAGATTTTAATTGGAGCCTTGTTTGTGAAAGTTAAACATTAGGATGACACAACGATGAGCTTTGTGTTCACTTTAACGTCAGTTTTTTCTTCTAGTCTCTAAAAATATCTGACACATTTTCATAGTTATATAACTTTACTTTAGGCCGATGGCAAGATATTGTAATTAGCCTCGATTGTAGATGTGGTAAGTCAACATTAGATCAAATGTATGTCATGCATATTGAGATAAACCTTTAAGCCAAGTACAGTACTCATGGTTTTATCGAATAGAGCTGGGCGCACACCCACAATTCAGGCCCTAGAGAGAACTCTAGACAACAGAATCCTGTTTAGCTAGACACTAGGCATGTTATACATATATGTCCAAGACCTTCAGCCATGCATCTGACCACTAGTTGACCACTTTCTGTTTTACTAGCATAGCATTCCTGTACATAGCAATTGATAATATAAAACATGCTTATACTGAAATAAAAAAATCATTACCAATCCAATTCTGATAATCCTTTTTACATAATTATCTATTATAAACTGCCAAAACCTATTTTTTTTAAATTTCAAAGTTTTCAAAATAAGGAAATCTTTTATTAGAACCGTACTGGTCATTCTGGCAAATTCATGCTGCCTAGCTTTATCATAGATAAATACTTAAAAACAAAATAAGTGTAATAAATAAAGGCATAGGATAAATAAAATATAAATAGTGGTAATATGTATCTGGTCTAAAGATAATGAAACTGACACACAAAATTATTGAGGCTTTTCTTTGTTTTCTAAAATTCAAACATTAATTTTTTTAATTTCTAACTTAAAATAAAAATTCCATGTCAAAAATCTGTAAAATATACAATAACATTCTTTATTTATACAACAGAAAATTACTCAGAAACAAATATCTATCACAAGATACCAGCTATTTAAAATCTTTATCAAATTTTTTTCCCCTAAAAACCCATGTAAGCATGTTTGTACTATGGTTACCTATATTTTAGAATTTGAGAGTTTGAAATGCTTAAAAAAGTGATGAACAAATAAGAGGCCCATGTGCCATCTTTATTTCACCGGTTTTGTGCCATTGACATGAGAAGGGAGGTAATCCTAAGTTCTCAAAATGACTAAAATTACCAAAACATTGTTGATGTTTGTCAAACAAAAAAAATGTATATATAAATGACTTATAAAACAAAGAGGCCCAAAGGGCTTGAATTATCACCCTGAAATTTGAACAGCACATGTAGTTTGTAAAAATGAGGATAAATTTCACTCAATTGAATAATTTGATAACCGAAGCTATATAATGTTCATGTCTCTCGGTTTTTGGGTTCTTTAGAAGAAGTCATTTACAGAAAAATTTGATGACAGATTAAGTTGAGGCCCCCCAAACCAGCGAGCTCAATTTTCTGTGTTACATGGATTTTACTGTGATACACTATACGCCTCAATATTTTTGTGTGTATGGTTACCTCTTCATCCGTTATAGTGGCATTTTCAAACTTCCTAACGGATCCCTGGATTTTATCAAAACCAAACTTTCAAAAAAAGCAGCTGAACACATTGACATTCCATTGGCAACAACACAATACTTTAAACTCAAGTCGTAATAACATTCAACAACAAACATGTTGGGTCGGCTAAAACCCTTAACGTGTCTAAATAGACACTGAGCATATCATAATTCATATTCAAAATGCTAAAAGTGAAAAGACAAGAAAATACTTGAAGCAGTTTCAGTAAGATATAATCAAATGTCGGAAAAGTTTTAGAAGAGAAATAAATATCTAATTGACATTTGTTTGTTGAAATGGATATTCTGCTGTGCCTATCATCATTTCCTATTTAATTACTGTCTGTTGGTATAAAAAAAACTTTTTTCTTTATTTTTTTTTTCAAGTTTTGGTTTCAAGTTTTTTTTCAACATACCCGGTACCTATTTACTGATGTACATATTTTACAATTTGAAAAGAACATTTTTTTTTTATTTTTATTTTTTTTTTTAAATCAGAAACATCCTAAAGAAACAATTTCCTATTTCACCAATGTAACAATTACCTCCCTTTTTAACCTACCTCTTCATCAGGCATGTTGGGGTTGCTGCGCTTCTTGCGGCCGGCGTATCTAAGGACAGACACCAAGGCACGAAGCCCAAAGTCGTAGTGATCTTGTTTGGAAAGCTGCTGCTCAGCCAGAGAGTACAGTGTGTATACCTTCTTGGCCAATGCCTAAAATATACACAGTCAGTGCAAAATATACATTATCAGGGCACTCAATAACAAAATATATACATCATCAGGGCACTAACAAAATATACATAATCAGGGCACTCAATAACAAAATATATACATCATCGGGGCACTCAATAACAAAATATACATAATAAGGGCACTTAATAAAAGGCAAAATATATAAGGTCTTGACACTTGATACAGGGCAAAATATACATTGTCGGAGCCCTCAACAACAACATATACATAGTCAGGGCACCAAACACTGAACGAAATATACATTATCAGGGCACTGAACAAATTGTCAATGTCCAATATTCCAGAAACTTAAATCAGGGAAACATAATCAATCCCAAAACCCTCAAAATTATTCTTTTGTATCATTTTTCACATTGTAGAATGGAATTACAGTAAGTCTATTATAACAACACACACATTTTTGAGTACATTTACCTAAAATCACCTATTATATTTCTTTAGTACAGGTCTTGTATTCGGGAAAGTATAAATATTTCCAATCCATTCCTCCGTCTACCACCTACCTTGGTGTTTCCGAAGCCCTCACCAAACAGGGTGATTTCTGCGATAAGATTGGAGTCCGGAGTGACCATGGCAATGGGTCGGAACATGGATTTGAGGTTATCGGGTAACTCTGTACGACCAGCGTAACCTGAGAAAACACGATAATATAAGCATTTTGTCATCGTAGATAAAGACTTTCCCAGTAGGAGAATTTTCTGTAAAACTTGTTAAAACTAGACAACAGTTGGACTTGCTGAAGCATTTAATCACATTCAATGACAGCGGTGGTAATTTTTCACTTCTTTCTTGATTTTTATTTATTCATCTATTTATTTTTACGGCAAATATTTTGCAGAACGATGTTGAAATCTGTGTGAAAATAGTGCTCACCTGGGTTCATTGTGATGAAAATACCACATGACCACACCAGGTCAATTTCACGACCTTCAAACACAAATCGTGAAGAGCCGGCGGCCAGGGCACTGAGGATGGATAGAATCTGCTGAGCGACGACGGACAACACCTCAATGTTGATGCGGTTAAACTCATCAAAACAACCCCACGCACCGGTCTGTAACATGTATGATAAGGTTAAGGTTTTAAAATCTGAGATTTTCACTGTAAAACAGAAAAATACAAACTTTCGGCTTAGTGGAAACTATGGTATTATACATGTACAGTAAACCAGACACTAATGGTACATAATAATTCTGTCGATTTGCAGGTTATCCCTTATTGTAAAGAATCTAATTGCTGCACATTTTTTGGTCGGTTTAGACAAAAATCTGGTTGTAAGCCAGAGTGTCACAGTGTGACTGTGTTGGTGTCAGAGAATATAACTCAGAATTTCCATAGTGCAAAAACTACAATATTATAATAGGTTTTTTTCAATGGTTTTAAATTGAATTGCAGATTTGATTAGACTTTAAACAAAGTCCTGCAATGAAAAGATAATATTGTAAAAGTGGAAAATTTTCACGGTATGAAAAATTCGTGTTTTTCGCATTGAGTAAAATGCCAAAATATCTGCACACAAATATTTATTTATTGATTATATATAAATAGAATATACTGATTCAGAACTTTTCCTAACACAAAAATTTCCACCCAAAAAGTTAACAGTTCCACTTATACAGTAATCTGTTTTCAAGCATACCTACTCTTAATAAATGATTAATCCAAATAAGTAATGCTTAATTTATTAAGTGATGTTTGGTGTAGCACAGGTAATATATGGTCAAGTGTTATTAAACGAAAAAAAAGATCTAAATAATGTTACAAAATTCAATCACGTTTCAATATTTACCTGAGCCAGACCAGAGAACATGCGTCCCATGGATTTGTAGTCGAGACCTTCGGAGCAGTTCACTACAATGACGTACATTCCCAGACATTTCCCCAAATCTTTGACTGTCTCTGTTTTACCAGTTCCAGCTGGTCCTTTGGGGCTGCCACCTCTGTGGAGGTGCAGGGCTGTGGTCAGTGTGATGTAGCACCTGTCGGTCAGCGGAGTGATGACCAGACGGCCAGAGTTACCTAGGTACTCGTATCCGTATGGGAACTGTGTGTTGGTCTGCTTCACAACACAGTCGTCAATGGGAGACTGGAACAGAGGTCACACACAAGGTCACACACAAGGTCACACACAATCATACATTTATTGAATATTGTCTTAATGAGCAGTTATAATAATATCAATGAAACAGTAAAAGAATTGGTATACGCACCTTTTCCCAGTACAGTCGAAGCTGGCTGAGCCACTCAAACGCGTTCTCATCAGATGTATTGGTCTTGATCAACTTCTCAATGATGTCACGAGCATGCACTTCAATGGTTACCAGGGCAACCACCTTCAAACGCTGCATTTTTGAAAGGTTTCCTCGTATGGCCTCTGAGAATTTGTTCAACATGGCAATCTGAATTGTAGATTGAAAATTGTTTATATCAATATTTTTGCAACAGAGAATATTATAAACCTATAATTAGTAAAAGTGACCCCTACAAATGAAATCATTAGGTCAAGGTATCCTTGATAACACTGTTCTGATAGGAATGTAAAATAAACATTTTGTTTTGAAAATGCTTCTAACTTTAACCTGTATCCAGTGTTATGACCGCTGACCTTTTGAACCAATTTCATAGATTTGACCTGAACAGCCCCTTAGACCTTTTCCCTGGGAACAGATTACCCAAATGTAAGCCCAATCCTCCTAACTTCCGGCTCTGTCCTCCAGTATTTCAATTTTCCTACATAAAAAGATTTGTTAATCCGATCAGTAAGATGATCAATTTTTTCTTAACCTTCCTTATGTGACCTTTGACTTCATTTCCAAAAACTTTTACATTAATCATTCTTACCTGAAATTTCATAATGAACTATTCCAACCTTTGAATTGGAGGAGTTCAAATGTGTCTTCAGACTGTATGGTGATCTGTGACACACCATGACTCACCTGTTTGCGTTTCATCGTTTTAAGAGCCTTCTTGTCTCCCCTGTCCCGCGTGAGTTTGAGTGCCCGCTCCACGTCTGTTGTCCACTGCATCTGACTGGTGGTGATACACAGCTGGTAAACACAAAAGGTTTTAAAATAAAAAACTGCAAATATTCATTAATTAAAAAGATTGATAACAAATCATCTAAACTACTGTATTAAAATGACTCTTTGTGAATATTACTTTTTGTAATTTTGCTTGAACGGCTTATTTACCATATACCAGGTAATTTAAAATATGTCTCTCTCAAAATAACAACAGACTCACCAATGCATATGCAGTGCAGTAGAGAAGATAGTGTTTTTGCGTCAACCATAGATAAATGTTATATATCTGTTAAATGGTGAAATATTGCCTAAAATTATTTCATTATTCTTATTCCTAAAAATGAATGAATGTACCCTAATTCAACCCAACAATACATGTAACCCTGATGGTTTCAGTCTACCCAGCTGTACCAATTGGCACCAGTATGATGGTAAGTAAACCTGTGATAGACTGGCGTTCTTCCAGAAGAGAACTACACATGAATAGCTACATCACTGTTAGATTACAGCAGATTTTACCTGTCCAGGGTGCTCCTTGATCCACTTGTCTCGTTTGGTCATATGTTTTTTCAGAGACACGCGACACTTCTTCAGCTCATCCTTCAGTGTCCACCTCATGGTTTTCTCCACATCACACAGCCAGGCCTGTCACAAACATCAATATCATAACTGTGAGTCTAATCAGAGAATGTCTCCCACTTTTAATGATCAATCAGTCATATGTTCATACACAACTGATCATACCAAACAAAAACACTTTACACATAATTCCAGGTATTTTTCTGTAAACATAATTAGTGTCAGTTTTTGACCCCATTTCCAATGACATTTAGACATTTTTTTCAATCTGATAAAGAAGATCTGAAAATCTTACAAAACAAAAAGTGAGTTTTCAACTCGCCTTCATTTTTTCTCTACTTTAGGAAGGTTGTAATTCCCAAAATATAAAAACCCTTAGTAAATCAATAAATTAGTTTAGATGCTTTAATTTAAATAGTTTCAAAAATTCATATTCTCATAACTTAGTGGAGCACTTAACCCTTTCACCACTGTAGACCATAATGGACTTATCCAGATCAATGCATGGTAGAGTCTACTAAAGTTACGTAGGGGTGAAAGGGTTAAAGATTACCCTGAAAACATCACCAGGCACTCTGGCTGTTGAGCAGTTTGACATTATCATGTACATTAAGGTTATATGTGACCCTTACATTTTTTGCCAAGTTTTGAATAAGAGTTATCTCCCTGAAGATCTTTTAATTATACCATTTTATCACTTAAAATAATCTTGACAATGTAAACTTGAATTCTTGCTGAACTTTCAAGGATTAATCAGCTTCCAAACTATCACCCAGAAATTTTACATATCTGTGATTGCGGAACTCTTTTGGAACATGTAGACATGTCACAGTGTAGTAACATGTGTCCTTAACGTAAGGTGACACTCACCTCCACAAGTCCCTCTAGGTAGACATGTCACAGTGTAGTAACATGTGTCCTTAACGTAAGGTGACACTCACCTCCACAAGTCCCTCTAAGTAAACGTGTTTCTCATACTCCACAAACTCTCCTTCCGTGGACCACATTCCGGACGCCTCCCATTTCAAACTTGGCTGGATTTAATTAAAAAATGATATCCATGAATCATTACTGGTATCAGTAAAATTATATGTACTGCAATCAAATTATTTTTCCATTTTATTTTTTTTATATTTTTTTAAAACATCATCACAAAACATTGTCACATACAAGTTGACATCTATTGACCTTATTGACTTTTGTCAAGTTACTTCTCGATGTTTGCAAGCAAACTTTCATATGAAATGTTTTTACTTGTTAATAACATGAAACTACTGTGGTATTCTTACACAGGGTCAAAATAGGGAAATCTGTAAACTGTTAACTCAATGAGATAGGGTTATCCCTGCAGTCTAGGGCCAAGATTCTGCAACATTATCCCAATCTAGGCAACAAAGCATTTTATGGCAAACATGGTGAAAATATCATCTAAGCTAGGGATAATGGGACTAGTACCTTAATCATCTCGAGTGATTTGATGTTGTCGAAGCACTTTTTGAGGTGAGGCTGAACAGCTTTCGGGTTCTTAGACTGTCCGAGGATCTCAAGCAAATCGTCGTTGGATAAGAAGTAGAACCGAGGGAAGATCTGTCGCTTGGTCTCCAGGTACATGTCCAGCGATTTCTGAATTTCCTCCAACTTCACATTCATGTCATTCAAACTCTCCAACAAACCTATAAACAGATTTTTTGTTTTGTTTTACATATTGTTTTTTTTTATAATTTTATTTTTTGAAACATTTTCAACATTACAGAATAATTACAATATTAATTTTCACACTAATTTTTCATTCTTCAACCAACATTTAATGCAAATTTTTGTAATGTTTTTTTTAGAGAGGGAGAGAGAGAGAGAGGAGACACCTGAAGACACATTTGAACTCAAAGGTTGGAATAGTTCATTATGAAATTTCAGGGGTGAATGAGTTAATGTGAAATAAGTTTTAGGAAAAATCAAAGTTAAGAAACATCAAATACATAAAATTGAATACACGTGTGAAATTATGTATTTAATTGAAAGCAATGATTTAGACTGTTTTAAGAGTAACAGTTATCAAGAGAATCACATAGTTTGTGGTCTCTAAGAAAGTTCTCAGTAAAACTATTCGTGAAGAAATGACTTGGCGAATAAAAATTAGCATCCATCACATCTATCAACTGCTTAAATGTGTCTTAACAAGTGTTAAATTTGCAATTGCCTCTCCAGGCAAATGAACAAAAACAAATTATCTCACGAAATGTGATTGGTTTAAAGCTGTTTGTATAACACAGAGCACATCAGACCTTGGACTGGTTTCCTGTTTTGTGACATGTTCACAGCATTACATGTTTGTAAAACTTTTATGGAGGATATTTAGCATTAAACAATCCAAATGAGGAAAATATTGACGACATTGATAATAATGAAACAGTGCATTTTACCTTCATGGTGAGTTCCTCTGAGAGCGTTTCTGTCTTTGTTCAGTCGTGACATGATCACCTTCCATTTACCGTTTACGTCGTCAAACTCGGCCGACTCTCTCGGCAGCTGCTTCCTAATATCTTCACCCAGGAAAATATTCTGAGGAAAAATATTATGAAGATCACCTTTTTAGATTGGGACAAAAATAATAGTTGAACTTCTCCTAAAATAGAGGAACCACTGTTGTCACTCATCTATAGAAATATCTACTGTAACAGTAATTCATACTCTCGCCCTCTTCTTTCTCCACTTTCTTCACCATCCTTCCTTCCCTTCTTTTACCTGCACTTCCTCCCTTTCCTAAATTACCCTTCTCTTCTTCCCTCACTATCCTGTCCTTCCCTGCCCCTTAACTTGATCCTTTTTCCTATCTCTCCGTCTCTTCCTCTCTCTCCGTCTCTTCCTCTCTCTCCGTCTCTTCCTCTCTCTCCGTCTCTCCGTCTCTTCCTCTCTCTCGGTCTCTTCCTCTCTCTCCGTCTCTTCCTCTCCCTCCTTTTCTTCCCCTCCTTTCCTTCACTTTTCCATCCCTGCTCTTTCTTTTGTGAACCATTTTGACCCCAGGTTTGCTTACTGTCTGTTGTTTGAGTTCTATTATTCCTCTTTCTTTATGGTTCCCTATTCCTCCCCTTCTCCTAGCTCTACCCTTCCCTTACCCTGCTCTACCCTTCCCTCCCCTTCTCCCAGCTCTACCCTTCCCTCCCCTTCTCCCAG
>JAUMHH010020473.1:0-10738 GCA_032359455.1 Chlamys rubida | reverse complement strand
GACAGTTATACACTTGTTGTAGTTAGGAGACAGTTATACACTAGTTGTAGTTAGGAGACAGTTATACACTAGTTGTAGTTAGGAGACAGCTATACACTTGTTGTAGTAAGGAGACAGTTATACACTAGTTGTAGTTAGTAGACAGTTATACACTAGTTGTAGTTAGGAGACAGCTTATGATACACTAGTTGTCTTTAGGAGACAGTTATACACTAGTTGTAGTTAGGAGACAGCTTATGATACACTAGTTGTCTTTAGGAGACTTTTACATAGCGTTATACACTAGTTGGGGTTAGTTTTATCTTTGCTTTAGAATTTCATCACGTTTCCTTTACTGTTGTTTTATGACTGTCCTTTGCCTGTAGAACCAGGTCCCTTGATGGCTGTATCCAGGCTAGCACTGACTAGGATACTGACGACTCGGCCATAAACTCCTCCTGTTATTTGATAACGCCTAGGAGAGCGGGTCCCTAGGAGGATATTCAGCTCAGACACTTTGTGAAACTGACAAATGGAAGCACTTTTTCAGCTAACTAATTGATTATCTATTGCAATTACAGCGAGTTTCCTCGACCAAATATCACTCTGTTGGATCTCCTGAGGATGTTGTGGCATTCATTGTTAAATGGTTATAGAAACATTTCAAAATTGATATTGTAGTATCATTATATCAAAGTTTTTAAGGCCAGTGAGCTTAAAATTTTATCTAAAATTATGGCTGGTAGTTTTTGAAGGTGTACTTTTTTTTGTTATTTGAAAATTTAATAGTGAGTTTTAATTTGATTTCGATTGTGATAATTTACTATAGCTTAAATATTTTAAAATAAATGCCTCGTATATGACAGTGATATATGCTACTGTGTTGTATTATGTAAAATTTAAACAAATCAACATTACTTTTGTTTCTGTTTGTTGTAAGCTTATTGCTAGCATGAATGACAGTTAATAGACAAATTAAAATAGTGGATCGTTTTTCCACGGGCAAACAGGCCAAACTATTAACAATTATCGGCCAAGAATATTTCATCATTTTCACAATTTTGCTCCACCTTGTTTGGACGCTGCTGTTTTAATACCACATGGTTTGTAAGCCAATGATATTTTGTGTGGATTTTGTTGTCCTATCAAAACCATTAAGAGATATTTGTTTAGGGTTCCCTGGGAGTTGTTACTTGTATGAGTGTTGTAAGGCCAGGGTTCCTGGGAGTTGTTACTTGTATGAGTGTTGTAAGGCCAGGGTCCCTGGGAGTTGTTACTTGTATGAGTGTTGTAAGGCCAGGGTTCCTGGGACTTGTTACTTGTATGAGTGTTTTGAGGCCAAAGGTTGAAATGTATGTTATCTACTGGGTGATCATAAGCTAAAGGTGGTTATTCAGCTAGAATGTTCATCCACCAGATCTGTTTGTCTTGCAACTTTGTCAGTCAAGGGCCTAAAGTATTCGTTTCTGTAGTGGATCTTTATTAGTCTGGACACTTTGGTTTGTGTGTAAAGTAGAACCTTCTAAGTCTGCATACTTTGGTTTTTGTATAGTGGAACCTTGTTAGTCTGGACACTTTGGTTTGTGTATTAAGTGGCCCTTGCTAGCTATAACAAACACCAGAAAAAACTAAAAAAATCTTCTATAGTAATATCTTTGATCTAGAAATATTAAACTGTCAACCGCACTGAATTAGTTTATTACAGAATAAATGCCATTTCTTTGGGATTTATTTGCAAAATGCTTTGCAGATGCTCGTCCTCATAGATTTACAGCAACTGTTCAGCGAGTAAAGACTTGAGTACATACTCAAGCTTATACTTAAAAAAGATTTTGAAAAGGTTTTGCAAAGATCTGCAAAATATTACAGCATATTCTTCATGATTTTAAGCTCTAGAAGTTTTGATACAAGCTCCTATATTTCAGTTTTTAAATAGACGAGACTAAATATGTAAGGTAAGCTATGACTAACAATGTCACTCCTGCAGTAACAAGCTTTAACTGTATTTCTTTATGATGAGCCGTCTCGGTAAGTAAGGGATAAATTACAGCTCTTTTGCCATCAAGGAAGGATTATCGGGAGAACAACGGCAGTTACCCAGGAAACATTCTCCAATAATTTAGGATAAAATGCATTAATAGATCATATACGGAGACCCATTAAAGCACTAAAATAGTATCATAATGTGTAAGTTGCTGACAAGTCTGTCCAAAGGCGATGATTGCAGACATGTCGTAACCAGTCCATCACTCGTGAAAACACCGAGCCAAGTCTCATGGTCTCTTTTAAAGTCAACAGTGTAAAGCAACTTAATGTAAATTCAGAGAACTCCAGGTGAATATTACAGTTTAGGAAAAATGGAATTGTAAGCTTTTTCCATGAAAGATATGCCTAGCCTGTTGTCCTTTATTGGAACGTTAATATATTTCTGACTCTTTCACTAGCATATTGAAATCTGCCGTTGAACGCTTTCTGCCTTTTTAGGTCACTTAACAGTCTTGTTTGCTGGCACGATCGTTCTAAATTGAACATTCTTTAACTCATTCACCCCTGAAATTTCATAATGAACTATTCCAACCTTTGAATAGGAAGAGTTCAAATGTGTCTTCAGGTGTGAATGAGTTAAGAAGCATTCTTTCATACAAGTATTGATCCTTGATCACCGAGTTTGTAAATACTAAGCTGTATACATTTTGCAACTGTGGCATTTGTTTGTTTGCTGACGGAGACTGACCATGTATTGCAATCTGGCCCTAGTCAGCTAGCACAAACAGTGGACACAAATTGTCCAAACAGCTGTCGCAGCAAAGTGATGAAGTCAGTCACAAAAGGAATGGTCAGATAATTGCTTCATCACCGAGGCATTGCCTTGTCTTCCGCTGAAATGGCAATTTCTCGTATTGTTCTCAACAAAACATGATAATTGGATGAGATGTGGTGTGTTTGTGACAGCAATGTGTGTAAAGGGCTTCACATCCTAACCGACACACACAAGTCATTGCCTTAACCACAGTATTTCGAAAATATTAATGAAAAAAAAAAAAGTTTGATACGTTAGATATATTTTTCATTTTCTTAATATTCTGATGATGAAAATTATCTGATTACTATGTCACCCTGGTAAAACAAGCTACTTCCTACCCACTTGGCTAGGAAGAATTTCTCTCTAGCTCATTCGGTAGAGCGTAAGACTTTTAAGCAATCCAGAGGTCCCAGATTTGACTCCTTATAGTGGAGGCATTTTTGAATAATATTTTCTAAATACATTTAAAATATATTAAGATATGGATATAGAGGCAGAGTGTCTGCCTGCATCCATTATTTATCCTATTGTATCCTAGTTATCCTATTGTAAGACTGATAATCCAGAGGTCCCGGGTTCGACTCTTGGCGAAGGCATTGGAAAAATAATGACCTATCTGTTTCAATTTCAACAGAATATAGTGCAACTTCGTTAGTGACAGTTTTGTTTTAACTTTGTTGAGATTATGACAGATTAATGTACAAAGTTAGAAAAAAAATAGTTTTAATGAGTATTTTATATGAAAATCTAATTTAATTAAATTTTATCGTAATGCTGAAGTTGACCATTTGGACGCCAACGCATTTTTGTCCTAATTATCAAATAAACATCGGGGATATTATCTCTCTGTCTCGTAGACCTCAATGGCTGTGGCAGTTGTATGGTATAGTAATAATCTGATAATCCGTAAATAGAACCAACATCGGAGTATACACTGAACTCTATTTACAGTAGTGATATCGTAATAGCTCAATAATGATAAACATGGCTATGTTTGTGGTTTGTTAATTTGCACGGGCTGGTAGTGATTTACGCTGATGTACAAGGGGACGGCGTGAGTAATTGGAAGGACAGACACCATTTTCTGTGCCGATAGGACACCATTGTCCATTTACTTATACGGAATTCCAAGAACAATAGCCTAATGTGTTGCTATACAGCAGCAGCATACACTGGGGCTACGGGGGAGCCTGTCACCAGGAGAGCTTTGCAGCGGATTCAATTACCGAATGGAAACTGCCTAACAGTCCAATTGGGTGAGGGGATGATGTGGAATGTAGGCTCGGCTATGACACGTTCTGTTTGTCATTGACTTACATGGTTATTTGTGGCCTCAGATGTCTATGTAAAGAGCTTGATGAAGAATGTCTTATACCTCATTGGTTGCATAGGTCTCCTCCGATAAATCCTGTTTACTTTTCCACTGTAAATAAATTTCACCCACGATTCACTTGCTTGTAATGGAGGAAAAATGGCAACTTTAAAAAAAGAAACGCCCTATAATTTTTCAATAAGATGCGACTTCTTTGAAGCGTATTAATGGAGATCTTATTTTTTTCGCTCTCCGTCACTGGCCTGTGCACTGACACGTATAAAGTAACATACATAACCAGATTGTAGCGTCTTCCTTGTGAAGGGTCCTCCAGGGTACGCTGATATATTGGAGTGTCAGACACAGCGCCCAAGTGTATTTGTAAGATTGGTTAATGGGAAATCTTTCCAGGTGCCCCCAAAAACAATTATGGCTAGGGAGATTAATGTTGGCAGTGTAATAAATTGTTTTTCATCGGTGCAATTATAATTATCTGCATGTGATAACCGATTTTTCTGGGTGACAAATTCCTCTTCCTTTATATGCCCTGTGTACATGAGTCCGAGGTTCTTAGGAAGGTTATAGTTACATAATTGTACCCTGTTTCTGTGGTGTCTTGTGTGGAATCACTTACCCTTATGCCCTTAACATGTATCTAACATTTCCCGGGAGATGGTATTATCTAGCAGATTTAGCTGGAGGAATTTGTAACAGACATCTTAATAAATGCTTTCTGGTTGCAATTATGAAGATATATTTTTTTCTCCTCCATTAGACAGCAATATCTACACTTACGGTCAAGGAAAAATATTTCTATCTGACTCGAGAGTAAACTTGGGGGAATCCTCCCCTGTCATAACAATTGTATGACGTTACGTCAATTATTCAATGATGTCACATCAACAATATAGCAGCTCATGGAAGATAACTCCGATCTGCTGGAAATTAGGAAATCAAAGCTTGCATTTCATGAAATCACCACTTGTATTTGATGTAGGAGAAAAATAATAATTCCCCACATTAGGATTAATACCTAAAGATCTTAGCTCTCGGGGTAAGATAATCATGAAGGTCTGGCCCTCGGGACAGCCTCAGGCTAGCCATAGAAGACTCTTACCCCCTGGGTTGAGATTTTCTGTTTTACCCCCAAGATGGGGAAAGATGATATTAAAGTAATTATATTTTTGGTGTTTTTAATATTCTAATAGATTGATCAATATCAATGAAGTGAGTGTAACTGGAAGGATTCTAGGCATTGGAGAGATTTTAACGTGCTCTTTTTGCACTGAAGGTAACAAGAACTTCATTTCTGTGATGATAGTTGTTTTCTCCAGTGAAAAACTAATGTTGATACACATTAAAACGTAAGCTGGGTATTTTTCCAGCAAACATCTAAAATATCAACCAAGATAAAATGTCTAATTCCACACTGGGGTATTGAGTCACGCTTTCGACCGGTTTTTGTGCCATCATGGCAGAGATGTAGAATCATATAAATTCACGATCTCGTACTAAACTTCAGTAGTACCGGACAACACACCTATTCCTGAGGGAGCCATATATTCTAGGACCATGTGCACTCAAGTGTACATATATATTTCTTTATTGGACATTAAAAGGTTTAGGAATACCCATATGCTTCAGGACTACCCATATGCATCTGGCATTGTATTGTATACACCGTCTGGTATGCTAGGGCACTAACGTGTCATGACAGAGACTAGTACTGGTAGACAATTACGGAAGGTACGTACATCGCAAAGGTCACTTCAGCCACGGATGATAATCCTGTAAACATTACAGAAGTACAGCCAAGCATTCAGAGACCATTATAACCCTTTCATCGCTGTAGACCACAATGGACTCGTCCATATCAATGCATGGCAGAGTCTACTAAAGTTACATGGGGGTGAAAGGGTTAAGGAGGTGTTTTCCTATTGCATTTGGTCTCTTGATACACCAACTTGGTAAACATGAAAAAAACAAATATATAATGAGAATTTTTAAAATTGATCTCTTGGTACAGAAAGGTGGTCTCTTTGGCATGGTCGATATACAAAACTCCCTAAGGTTATTTTAGTCATTGTATGTTAAGATAATCAGTACAGTCATCTTTTATCGATAATATTGATCAACAAAATCAGATCTTTCATCACCTTTATTCACTAAGAAGAAGCATCTGAAGATATAGTCTGGTTTCTATAGGAAATTACTGACAATAGGAATATGCTAACCATCAAGGAGGACAAGATCAGTATGTTGCTGTCCAATTTTCTACATTACATATTGTCTGTCTGTGATGAGGGTGCCCTATAGTAATCAGTGTCCATCTGTCTGTCGGTCAGTCCATCCACACTTTGATTTCCGGAGATTATTTCAGAATCCAAATGACTGATCTTTTGGAAATTTGATTTGGCAATACACAGTGATAAGTAGATGTGCAAAAGTGATTTAAAACATTTCGAAGGCCAAGGTCACTGTTACCAAAAATAGCCCATAAAAATGCTGTCCTTACCTTAAATTATCTTTGAATCCAAATGATAAACGTTTTTGAAATTTGACACGGTGATACACTGTGATAACTGTGATAATTTGATGTGCAATAGAGCTTTAAAATGATTTCAGGCCAAGGTCAAGGTAACTATATATTACTAAAAACAGATAATGGAGGGTACGATCAGGCATAGGGCAAGGCCCTTGCTGACCTGTCTGTGTTCCATGCTCTTAGTTTGACAGTAATTATATTGTTTACAGTGTATATCTGTCCATCTGTACTCGGTTGTTCACCCTTCCAGATATGATATTACATATTCTCTCTCTATATATATAATATATCTTAACCCTTTCACCACTGTAGACCATAATGGACTCATCCCGATTAATACATGGAGGAGTTTACTAAAGTTTTATAGGGGTGAAATGGTTAATGAATTTGAAACAATTAAATGCTCTAAATGGACCTGTGTTATATGAATGTAAGCAATGACATAAAAAATGAGTGTGATTGATGAATGTTATGCTGAGATCTGTGGGTTCTGTAAGTCTTTATTGGTCTCTTGTTGAAGTAAAGACAGAAATAGGTTCATATGATTTCACCTGTGTGTTTAAGTCTACGAAAAAATGTGGAAAAAAAATTCATTTGAATTCAATCTCACTGAAAGACACCATAATCGAACATGTTTTAGATATAAAATTATATATTAGAATATGTTATTTCATGTATCTATATAACAATTTCTTGATTTCTGTGTTTTCAGCATGTGATATGAACGTCCATAAAAGATGTGAAAAGAATGTGCCAAAGCTGTGTGGTATGGACCACACTGAGAGGAGAGGTCGGATTTACATCAAGGTCCACATGGACGGCCAGAAGATGATGATTATGGGTATGTAGTCTATTGTCATCAAGCAAACAGCTGCCATAGTAAGGTTTCACTTGAAGATTTGGGGACCAGAATCAGTTTACTTTATGACTGTTAGAAGTGACATATGTTGGATACTATACAGAATCAGGGGGTTTCCTCTCTGCTGTCCTAATGTAGACAAATTAGACAGACACACATGGGTACCTTGTCTACTGTCAGAGTTAGAGTTGTCATGGTTACATAGTGTACTGTCTCAGTAACTGTTGTCATGGTTACATAGCCTACTGTCATAGGAACAGTTGTCATAGTTATGTAGCCTACTGTCATAGTAACAGTTGTCATGGTAATGTAGCCTACTGTCATAGTAACAGTTGTCATGGTTACATAGCTTATTGTTATAGTAACAGTTGTCATGGTAACAAAGCCTACTGTCATAGGAACAGTTGTCATGGTTATGTAGCAAACTGTCTTAGTAACAGTTGTCATGGTTACATAGCTTATTGTAATAGTAACAGTTGTCATGGTTACATAGTGTACTGTCTTAGTAATTGTTGTCATGGTTATATAGCCTACTGTCATAGGAACAGTTGTCATGGTTATGTAGCAAACTCTTAGCAACAGTTGTCATGGTTACATAGCCTACTACTGTCATGCAAACAGTTGTCATGGTTACATAGCCTACTACTGTCATACAAACAGTTGTCATGGTAACAAAGCCTACTGTCATAGGAACAGTTGTGATTTTCAATGTTTTGCCTCTATAAACTGCTATGGTCGGTATAATTTTCTCCTCCTGTATATATCTAGATTGTTGTCAAGAGCATCATGATAAAATTTTGCTCAAATTAGGACGGCTTGCTGCATACTTTCAACCATTATCTTTTTGCTTGAAATAAAAATGGAAGCGATGACATAAACTTTCCGTATTACTTGACATTGTCAGCACTATTTCTGATGGTCACAGAGTGAATATCTTTCTATACAATATCCGTTTTCTAACATTATGTTCTTTATCATAACAGATATACGGTCAGTGTACTCTGACAATTTACTTCACTATAATGCCAAACCTCTATTATCTGTCATTGTTATAATGGAATGGTCAATTCCTATATTTCTATAATTTTGATAATGATATATTAACAACTTGGTGACCAATAAACACTGGGTGCTTATTTGTATAAACCATTAGTTGTTGGAAAAGCCTGTCAGCCTGTTTACGTTTTTGTCCGAGTAGGACTTCCTTGCTACTGGAAATCCTCGACAAATCCCTGTACACAGGCTAAGTTGACATGCACACTATTAGCCCATTAAAATATTATCTGTCATGGTACTGATGCTGCGTAGGAAACCCGGCCTGTTGATTGCTATGTATAGATAGATAGAATTGGCATTCTGTGACAACTGGGCAAGAAATAAAAAACTACCAGGGCATATTACTGTTTTGAAATCAATAACGTGTAGAAAGACGAGAAACTGTTACAAAGAGCTAGGAAATTGCTATGTGGAAGTGGAATGAAAATGTGTTCTGTGTTGAAAGTATCGGCGATTGAAAAGTGTCCACTCCGTGAATCACTCATCGTAACTGCGGGGAGGTCTTATGAAATTGGACCTTACTCTTTCTAGTAATGGCTTCAGAATGAAATTTGTAGATGAGGTCTATTCATGGAGGGTTTTTTTTTATTTGATGGGTTTATTGATTTGCTAGGGATAAATTCATTAAACGAGTCGATCAATAACAACAGTGCGTTTAGTTTATATGTTAATAATTTGATATCTCGGTTGGCCGATTACTTACCTGCGACTCAGTCACACTCTTGTTTCACTAGAAGTTACTCCAAATTGATGACAAAATGGTACGCAGATTTCCAAGAAAAATTTCAGATCATTGAAGCATTCCAGTGATTAAATCAATAGTTTATATAGCTTTAACATACGGCAGTGCTGTAAGCACTGACTTTAGGAATCCCTGAATACCACTGCCGAAAACTGTAACTGTCTTGAAACTTTTTTTTTCAGCATGACTAGAGCTTTGATAATCCTTTCTGAAAAGAAAACCATACCTTGCAAGACTTATATAAAAAAAAGATAAAGGTGAAAAAATAGAATATAATCTACTATAGTGTTCTGAGAGTAAAAATATCAGCAGACTAGGCCGGTATTCAAACCATGGACCTCAGACTGTTAGACTGTCACTCTAACCGATAGAGCTATCTGGTCAGGGGAAGTGTCCAGGCCCACCTCTGCTACAGTTATAGCGAAACGAAATAAAGGGGAGGTTACTGTATATACAAAAACCCGGAGTGCAGTGGGACAGGGACCCTTAGGAAAAATGGCTGTAAAACTGCTTGCAATATGGTGGTCGAAAATTGAATGTGCTTGTTATTGCTTTAAAAATGTTTTTTCTCTATGTTATTTGTTTATTATGTAAGTGATATCTGTGTGAACATGTGTATATTGTATACACTACTACACCGTCGACACAGTTAGGGTAACTAGAGAGATAAGTGGTAAAGGACCCGTGAATTAAATATTCGTACCCATTCAAGTTGATATTTTTTGTTACAATTGTCTGTTCGTGTTTCCTTTTGTACCTGTATCGTCTCTTATACTATCTGTATAGACTCTGAGGTAGTGTAAACATAGAAAGTGCGTGGGTTTCACTTAACATAACACACTTGTGTAACATACATCTAGACAAAACACATTGTTAGCGGTAAGATTGGCATCTATTATGTAAAATTTGAAAATGCAGGTTCAATTATTCCCAAAACTTGGGTGTTAATGGACAGAACGATATCAGATGGGAAGTTTTTGTCTCCGTTTTGTCTATTTTATCAACTCTAGATTTCACACATCACACTGGCGATAAAGAAATACACGTATTCTTTCCTACACATTTCCTACTAGTAAAAGTCGGTGATAACCACTCCCTTGATCAGTATTGTGTGTATTTGATAATCTTGTTTAGGGATCGAAGATATTTCACACACGATTATAATTAAGTGTTCTGTTATTAAAAAGCAATCAACAACAGACTGCTAACAAAATGATACATATATTTTTGAGGGAAAAAAAAGAAACTTTCACTTCATTTGTCATTAATTCTAATAAAACCATATAACCGAATTGTATTTCTTAATTTGGATTTATTAAACCCAATTGTGCATGCATCAACATACCATACTTTCCAAGATGTTTCACATTTTTAGCTCACCTGGTCCGAAGGACCATGGTGAGCTTATGCCATACCGCAGCGTCCGTCGTCCGTCGTCCGTC
>JAUMHH010020462.1:0-10739 GCA_032359455.1 Chlamys rubida | reverse complement strand
GAAATTTCATAATGAACTATTCCAACCTTTGAATTGGAGGAGTTCAAATGTGTCTTCAGGGGTGAATGAGTTAACATTGTTATGAGGTATAAAGCTCTATAATTTTACACTAAAGCAGAGTGTCCTTTTTTTTTGTTCTATACAACCCTAGATTATCAGAACCATCTGGGTAAAACCATTATTCAATTCTTCTTTACTAGAAGTGGTTTTGTTGTTTTCTATGGGTTACATGAGTTATTCCCCTTCCTGTGTAGATCTGTCTGAACACTTTAATGTACAATTTTCCGAATTTTATCACCAATTAGGAAAACTTTGACATCTCATCTGAAACCTTCTCTGTACAGACACATGGATACAACATCGCATCTCTAAAACAGTCTATCTGACTTTTAAAAATATATTATGTTAAAATAACTGACACATCAGTACATCATAGTTATTCTCTCTCAGTATCTCTATCTCTGTCGGACTCTCTGCCGGACTCTCTGCCGGTCTCTCTCCAACACACACTTTCACTCTGTCCATCTCACTCTCACATTCTCTCAAAATCAGCTTTTAAAAACTTTTTCACACTAAAAGCAAAAGCTCCTTTCTCAAAAGTGCGACATTGCTCCCAAAGTACACATAATGTAGTGCTGGGCCGCCATTTGGCAAGGCCATGATAACAAGGTGACAAACTTAATGACAGAATATTTAATATCTGTCATGGTCATACAAACACAAGCTGATATACTCTCCGACCACATGAATCATCTTGGTATACAGTATGTACATAGGACAATGAAAGGCACCAATATCCTTCAAAAACGATATCAATCCAACATCACACCTTCTAATGGAAGTGTATACCAGTGTGAAGTATTTTAATGGAACGTTAATGCACCTGCTGCAAGGCTCCTGTAGATGTCAATGACTATGTCCTTGCTATAGAAGATTTTGGCCAATCTGTTGCAAAGTGACAAAGTTTTCTTTCCGTCATGTTACAAATATCACAAGAACAGATTGGTTCTCACTTTCTGTTAATGCTGCGAACACCTTTCTGTGATACAGAGAGGGCCCTTAAACACCTTCATTTCCTGTCATGCTCATAGAAGATCTTTCCCCTATGTACTTCCTGTCATGCTCACTGGGCCTTTCCCTATACACTTCCTTTCATGCTCAATGAGCCCTTCTCATAAATATTCATAAATATGCTCAAAGGCCCTTCTTGTTTTGTCCCTTGTAAAATCTACTTATTGCCAGTGTCATCGCTTTGCCTTTCCATTGCTCGTATCTTTCTTCATGAGATTGCGTAGCTTGACAAGGTTTTGTTTGGTTGTGGTGTCGTCAGGTTTGAGTCTGAGGGCCTCGAGGTAACTGTGCTCCGCCTCAGCCAGTTTACCATTCAGGTGTAACATAGCACCCAGGTTCATGTGGGCCGTCGCAACCTGTAACGATCAAAATCATTCCTGACTCAATGTTTTCATTTATTTACAATCTATGTTAAACTTTACAGAATACAAACAACATATAAAGTGGGTTGGAGGGGAGGGTGAATGTTGTGGGATGTTGACAATATTTGTCGAATGTTAATTGTCATATACACATTGTAAGGCAGGACATTTCTGTCATTTCATTTTTGGCCTTCTTCAACCCTGAGCAAAAAGGTAAATTTAACATAAAATGCAAAATATATACCATCAGCATAATATATATGGCAGTAAATAAGTGTTAGGTGAATGACTTTAACATAGGGAAGATTTCCTTTAAAAATCGCCTGAGATAGAAAACTGGGAGTGCCCAAAATGTTGCAGCTTACAGTATGGCAATTTGAAGCTTTAAAGTACTGTACATCATTAAGAATCAGCAACAGAACTTCGAGAGTTAACCCTTTCACCACTGTAGACCATAATGGACTCATCCAGATCAATGCATGGTGAAGTCTACTAAAGTTACATAGGGGTGAAAGGGTTAAATACATCAAATCTTATTTTATATAAAAACAAAAAAAGGATCTTTTTGCAGAAGTGTTGAATCAACACTGAGTATCATATCTGTCATATCTCAATAAATAAATCTAAACCATATGGTTATGATGACAAAAAGAGATGTCGGACGACAGAGTGCTTTGTGTACTGTTGTTCTGTGATAACAACACATTAGTTCACTTACATGGGGTTTGAGATGAGCTGCCCGTCGATAAAGGTCCTCGGATCGACTGTTGTCCTGAATTTGTCTGCAAAAGTGCAAAGAATGTAAAATGTTGAGAGAAAAAAAACCACTGTAAAGTAGGTAAACTACAAACACCCTTACTCAAAACACAGGCTTAAAATTTTTGATCATTTAAGTGTATCATATGGCAAATAATTGTTGGACACATATTCCTTGTGGTTCAGATTCCTTTTACAATAAACTTCAACTGCGGTAAAAAACACAGCTATAGCTCTATTTTGCTCTGCACTAATATGTAAAACTTCCATGTAAAGATTGATCAAATATGATTTTCAATCATTGAGAAGAGAATATTTAACTAGAAACTCAACGGGCTATAAACAGGCTGAGCTGTTACTGTTACAAGTTTTCATGAGAGTAAATAATATTCAATTACTTTCATATGGTATTGAAAAAACTTATTTGAGTGAACCAGCCTTTGTAGGAGAATCCCTGCTGTCTATTTATAAAATTGTCACCAACCTAAGGATGTTAGCTGCATTAAAGACAACCTCGAAGTCATTTGGCGCTCTCTCCACAGCGGCAAGGTACATCTGGGCGGCCTCCTCCAGTCGGCCTGTCTCTGCCATAAACTGAGCTGTAGGGATATAAAATACATATAGGTAAGACTATACTCTATCAATTTATGCCTTGATTTTATCCCCAGAAAAAGCGAATTTCATTTTTTGTTGATTAAGTAAACCTCATTTTCGTATTATATAGCTATTTCCTACCTGTAAACATTTAATCTGTGGTATTTATCACTGATATCAGAAAAATTGTCTAAGGTAAACTGCTTTTTAAGCTAGTTTATATTAAATTAAACAGAACGTATTCACTTAATACATTTTTTTTTCACTACTGTGAAAATACATGTATTAAGAAAGATATTTTTCACTTTTGAAATATCGCACTTTCTCATATTTAAAGCAAAGAAAAGAAGAACTAGAAGCCAATGAATTATGATAACAAATCAAGAGAGATTGTATGTCGCCTGTTCAGGGATGACTGTCAGGTGTGACGTTATAGATGTCTGTTCCAATAAACTTGAGGTTCCACCCAACAGAATAAAGAATTTTCGATTTTCTGAAGCACTTCCACCATTTTTTAGTGTCATTTTCTTGATTTAAAATTTCTTAAAACGTAAGTTCTTGAAATATCAACAGAAAATTAAATGATTTCCCATTGAATATCATCTATGTTTCAATCATGTGGCAAAATTCTTGAATATTTTCACTTGTGCTGGCACAATCCGGAAAAGATTGAAGTTTTATGTCATACTAGTGAAAACAAATGGTGTTCAATGGGAAACCGTTAGATATTCTGTATAAAGATTGTTTGTGTGTTACCATAGTGATGCTGAACACTGAGGTCCCCAGCGTCTATATCCCGGGCTTTATTGTACCATTCCTCAGCCGCCTGCAGCATGTTCTGTAGAAAATTTGAAAAAAGTTATCTAACTTTGTACATGCTTTCAACTCAACTGAAATTTTTTTTTTTTTTTTTTTTTTTTTTTAAACTTTCAATAGAATATGTACATAAAAGATACAATTGAACTGCAGTTTCAAGGTTTTTCAGATAGAATATAGAACTAGCTATTTTCCTGTATTCAAAATCAAATTTTTGAATATTGGAATATATGTTTTATTGTTATTATTATAATGGAAAGGTTTTTAAATGAATGTGGATTTAATTTCTTGTGTTATTTTTAACTTTAATACTTTTCTTGTTAGTATAATAATTCAACGATCCATAGATTTAATGAATAGGATTCTGCTGTTCTTGATATTTTTTCCAGTCAAGTTTGGCCATGTTCAGATTGGATGTTAAAGTTTTTATAGACTTGTGTAATGACACATATATAATGATAATCAAGTTGAAAGATACCTTTTTCTGGAAGAGTTTTGCCATGGTCAGATGGGCAGGGATGTGGTCAGTCTTGACCCTTAGGGCCTCCTTGTACCAGTACTCAGCCTCATCAAACTGAGTGAGTTTTAGGTACACTTCCCCTGTAAAATACAACAATCCAGAAAATTACACGCTGGCAAGAGTGAGAAACAGAATCTGGTACGTTTTCTTATACTGCTCTTGTGGGAGGTTGATCTGAGAACTGGTAAGACCATAGCATCCAAAATAATCAACTTTTCTATCATCAAGGGTAGATCCCTTCCCCACCCATTTTTATTGAGGTAATGATATAAAAATTCAGGCTATCTTAGCGACGTTTTTTTCTGTGAATCCAGAAACCTTTTCAAAGAAATTTTTAAAACGCACTGAAAGTCTTATAACAATGAATACATAATGAAAGCATGTTACAGAATTAAAGATTAATTCAATAGAATGAAAGATCATCTGTGCTTGATTATCTACCAAAAGACAAATGTTTTTTCTTCTTTGTCATTTATAGTACAAACAACTTTGTTAGATTTATTTAGTTGTTTGGACATTTAACCTCGCCATGGGACATTTCCCAGTTTTATAAATATTTAAATGGACTAGTTCGAACAAATCAAACTGAAATTTTTTCGATTTTTATCAGCCATTTATTGCCCCCTGTCCTTCCTAAGACCTTTGTATTGGATTCTTACCCATCATATTGTAGATGCTCTGTGGCTGGTAGTAACTTGGCCGCCTCTTTAGTGCCTCCTTGTACACAGCAATAGAATCCTGTCAATAAAATCAGGCCAATACTGTTACACGAATAACATTGATATCTCGGATATGAACACAACAAGAAGTCAATAATCCCATTTTTTTTCTAGTTTTTTCTAGCGAGATGACATATAAGTTGAAGTCACCCTTGTAAATCTTGATACATCTAAATCTAAATCCCTAAAAAATAAAATGCTTAGGTAACCAATATGCTTGGCCTTTATTCTTATTGTCTAGGACTGGAGGGCTACAGAGCTGAATGTTTTATCATGCTTAAATTATTCGTATTATTTTCATGGTTACATTTGATATTGCAAATTTACAAGACATAGTAATATGTCTAATTAATGATCATGTTTGGGGATTCTTATCATTATAATATTACCAGATAATCTGATTGAAATACAGATCTTTATTATACACTATGTTGTTTTACGCGTAGGTGTCAACCTCTGAAACCTCTAATGAGTTTGATCTCCCTCGTTCCTCATTTGTGTTGAGGGAGAAATTAAATTAAGTATGTAAAACGTGACTGAAACTGCTTTGCTCAATTTATCTTTCCCTTTTTATGTATCAAAATAACTCCAAAAAACATTCATTCATTCAGACACACCTGTTATGATCATTACACACACCCTGTAGTAACTAGGAGATCATTTGACCACAGGATGTAGAATTTGAGTTTTGTGAGTTTGCACTTGAATGAGGGAGTTTCAAGGGAGATTGGTGAATTTTGGTGAATTTTGGTAAAAATGAGGGAGTCTCCCTCCTAATGAGGGAGGTTTGACAGCTATGTTAACACAGTAGGTGATAAATTAACATCATGTGTTTTAATCAGATTGTAAAATCTAAGTAATAATAAGAAATATGAGATTTTACAACATTTGTACCATACATAATGATAATCTGATGCAACCTTACATCACAGTTTTTCGGGAGTAGATGATGGATGAAGCAGGTCTTTACCTTTGCTGCATCACGATGCAGTTTAACGTCTTAATTTCATTTTTCAATTTTGATTTCATAATTTGAAGAGAGCTGTTATAATCATGAGAAAAGCCATCTAAAGTCAGGCTATATATACGTAGGATGACTTTGCCATTTGATGTAACTAGCTAATTATCTCACCCCGAAATGTTTACTACGTTCATTTAACATATCAACAGGCAAACATTTATCACCCACTGTTAAGGTATTTTACTATTTACTTTAGATATGTTGCCCAGTGTAGCTTTTAAATAAATTCAACAACACTCCTTTGTATATTAGCAAGAGTCAAACGAATTGTTTTTTTCTTTGTGTCACATGTGTTTGTGAAATAATAGTATTACGACATTCAAAAATCACGCTGTGTGCAGGTTGTAGTGAATCAGATTTTTTTTTTGTGTTTCACATATGTTTGACAACTAAATAGCATCATCATGGTACAATGTATAATTGTCTGACGGTACATTTTAAAGATTACAAGTGTAGATTTCCAGACCAAACAAGACTCTGAGTGACAGGTATTTTACCCTTTCAATGGCGTGCCACCGTGACTAAAATAGTCATAAATGTGCACAATTTTTATACGTTTTGTTTAAATTTACATGATTTTATCTAATGTTAAACAATTCTTGTTTTTAAATTTACATTCATTTAAATTTTTAAAAAACCCAATTGAATTTATTTGAAGTTGTTACTGGGTAAAATAAATATATATATTCATGCCAAATTAAATTTTTTTTTAATCCAGAGGTGTTATTCAGAACAGGTGTGAATAATACTATCCGGCAAATGTGGAGTCAAATTTCTCTACAGGTGAACCATACAGCTGGTGGAATGAGGAGGGAACGGATTCTCGACAGGTAAAACATGCACAGGTGAGACGTTGGGGAAACAGAGAAGACAATATCACTGTACACATCATTAATATAACTTACATCTGGAACAACCAGACTTAGAATTTGTATAAATCTGATACACACCACGGTGTAATATGTACTTTTCTGTATGATTTATTTATGTCTGTCTCGTATCATTAACATATAATTAAGTCTCAGGGAATGTTAACTAGACAAGTACTGAATTACTAATATCTCAATGCACAGTACCCTATATAGAAAACTTCAGAACTGTGTCCTGTATCTTAACTCATTCATCCCTACATATTTAAACTGGATTTGCCCAGTCTTTTATTTGGTAAGGCTCAAATGTGACTTTAGGGGTGAATGGGTTAATGTTCTAATTTAAGGATGTCAGTATGAAGGACGTTCCCTTCTAGACATGTGCAATTAATTGAGTTTTGTACAAGAAACTTCTCTAAGTCACGCAAACGCAGATTTCTCTCGTAGATTTCTCACTAACTACATGTTACCAAGTGGTTCACAGCATGATTCAGTACCATACTCATATATTGTTTTTTCTCCAAGCTATTATTCATGGTTTTTTTTATCCAACTAAAATTCAATTTCTCCAGTTGCTTCAAGGTTTTCAAGTATGCTGGTTCAATAAATATAATTCTCTTCTCTGTTGAGACATTAAATTGCAATCCACCTTTTTTATTCAGAGCCCCTCCCCCATAATACAACCATAATGCTGTGTTTTAATACTGACACTTAACTGTAAACTCTCCTCCACCTACCTCGAGCATGCCCTGGTACCCTGTTTTAACATTGACATATTTTATATTTCTTTCCTATTTCATGGCTAACCTGACAATAACTTATAATGAAGTTGTATTTTTAAAGAAGAATTTTGACTGCTAGATTTTCAAATTGGTTTATCATTTAACAATTATTTATTATTGTAGTAATTAGGTCAAAATTAATATTGTTTTCATACCATGATTAGGGGTCCAACACCAGTTATGCCTCTATTGCTAGGAGTGGAACTTTTCCTTATCAGCTAAACAGGTCTCAAAAAAGCTTGAAAATTATATTGACCTCCTGGGTGACCTTTTGACTGGTTCCTTTTACGTTTTACCTCCTCTATATGGTAAACGGTTGTTAACCCTTTCAACACTGTAGACCAAAATGGACTCATCCATATCAATGCATGGTAGAGTCTACTTAAGTTACATAGGGGTGAAAGGGTTAAGGAAGAATTTAACTTGTTTATAGCGAACACAAGACATCAAAGAAGTAGTCTGCATACCTGATTCCTGTCCATCTCCGCATAGAGCCGACCTAGGTTATACAAGGCTGAGATCTTGGTGTTTTCATGCAGACGCGGGTCCTTTAGACCTGATGTGTCCAAGTCTGCACAGTGCATGTACACCTGCAAAGAGACGGATACTTCATTTACTAGAATTGGTGCATAATTCATATACAGGTTTTTATAGAAAGTGGGAGTACAGCAATATGTAGGATTTACACAGGATGATGGAATACTCAGGGGTCATATTTTACAGATTCACTGTATTACTATGTTATTTTAAGCATTTCAAGGATATAATGTTTAGCATTAAAATATCTAGCAAATATGTATATTTATATATATGATTATATTATTTGCTTTTTAGACAAACAGACCTTAGTATTTCAATATTTATCTACAAAATATTTTCCAAATTGCGGCCATAAAAACATGCTAATTACCTTTTCTGCTTCTTCGTACCTCGACTGCAGGGCATAGATTATAGCCAGGTTTAGATGGGCCACTGAAATGACAAAAATTAAATCAGGACTAGATTATTCACAAAGTTCGCACAAAAAATCTATTATACATGTATCTATCAACAAGAGGCCCCTAGTCAATAGCCCAATAAAGGGCTTGCAACATTGTGGGTCATTTTTGGTCTCATAAAAAGTAAAAATTTCAACTTGAATTTATTTACCAATTTATGTTATAAATATCATACCCTACCATGGCAACGAATTTGCGTTGCTATGCAAAAATATCTGAAATATGGTGTTTTTGGAAGTTAGCATGCAGAATTGAAAGCCTCCCCATGTGACAAACAATATTCTTTTCTATGTCAACTATTTATTTGTTTGGTGCATGCGGAGGCTTTCAAAAATTGAAGAGTAATGAATTTTGCTTCAAAATGGGCCAATTTGTAACCAAATAGCGCACAGCAGACGATATTCACACATTTTATTATGAAAATATGGGTTTATGTCTCTCTTTGTAATGCCATATCTCCCAAGCCAGTTGTCGAATGAATTTAAAATTTCATATTTGCGTACTTCGTTTATTCCATATCACGAATATAACTAATTCTAAATCCCTGATGAGGCCGGAAATGACCCTTAATGCCCCTAGTCCATATTGTGATTTGTGTTTTAAGGATCCCTGTACAACTGCCTCAGACAGCATGCAGAAGGACAGAGATCCACTCCCATAGCAGCCAGGCACAGTGGAGCCCAATTAATTCGGCCACCACTACTGTGTATGTTTTGTCTCGTGTGACCATTAATCAAGTTTTGTCTCACCATCCAACCAGAAGTATAGGCTAGTTTAGGGGAAACAGAAGACTGGATTTTAGTTTACATGCAATCTTATATGAGATTTTTCCACCTCTTTTCTGCAGGGGCCTTTGCATGTAACTTTGGGAAACTACTTTACATAAAAAGCATGATTTCGGGAAAATAGAGTGATTTTTCATTGACTTTGGGAAAATACAGCAGAAATTATCCTGGGGAAAGGGCCTTATGATGGCCCCAAATTCACCTTAAAACAATCACTGATTGATGATACATCTTTTGTCAGGAGCCCGGAAACCTGCTCATTTCCATAACGTTACACTGTATAGATACTCTATAGGGAAATATAAGTGATACTTGTAGACAAACCTAGCCAGTGTAGGGACACACATGGTATTTTTTATACAAATCCATCCATCTCATAGTCCAGCTAGTGTTGCTGAAGATAAATCTGACTGGTTTATCAAGATTAGCTCCACTATACATTTGTATATTATATACCAGAAGTCAGTTTGTCAAGGGAAAGTATTTTCTTGAATTGAAGTGTTCATATGAGAATTTTCATATTCCCTGTTCTCATATAGTCTTGTGTAAACTTGAATTTCTTATTCATTAATGTTAAAGAAAATTCAAATAAAAAAAAAATGAATTGAAATGATAACTTTGAGAAAATTTGGCACCAGCCGAGTTCCAAATCTTCAGATATATCACATTACAGTTTGATATTCAATCCCTTACATGTGAAATCCTGTATTACCAGTATGCCAATATATTCACCAACAAAAGGCTAGGTCAAAGTTCACTGTGGTATACAGATATATTGGTAAAGAGATTTATAATATCATGCTGATACGATCTCTAGATTCATTCCCCTGATATCAATTGCATGCAGCCGAGATTTTATCTTTAAATATTGCAATTTTCCAGTTAATTGTCCGACAGTAAAATATCGCAGTGTGAATGTTAAAACCATACAAAGTTACAGCTTCTGTTTTTTCACAGAATATATTTAAAAGATATATAACTTTTATTATTATTTTTAATGACAGGTTGAAAATAGATTTCTGGCAGACAGCTATTTAATTACATGGTCACAATAATGTACCTATTGAACTTTAATGTTGAACTTTGACTCCTGGGTGGGCCCCTTTTATTTTCTGAGGGCCCTAATTCTAAATGAATATAAACACAAACTTATCTATTTCATTAACAGAAATTCTAGAAAACGTAATCATCAAGAATATAGATAATCTAAAATTCAATTTTTCATATTTCAATTTTTTGCAGTAAAGAAACACGACTGAATCTCATAGAGAATTCATAGTACCGGCGATAAACTACTAAGTAATCCTTCTCTACTTTAGTACAGTGTGTGTTTTAACGGAGCATGATCGGGACTAAAACATTTGTCCGCTTTAACTTATTCACCCCTGAAGACACATTTGAACTCTTCCAATTCAAAGGTTGGAATAGTTCATTATGAAATTTCAG
>JAUMHH010020451.1:0-10739 GCA_032359455.1 Chlamys rubida | reverse complement strand
CCACTACATATATCCTTGTATATGCAATGTATTTATGGCACAAAGACATTTGTGTCTATTGCTGAATAAAGATTATTGTAGATTATCAAACGACGAGAGACCAGATTAAACGAAGAGAGACATCATATCAAATGACGAGAGACCAGATTAAACGACAAGAGACACCAGATTAAACGACGGGAGACACCAGATTAAACGACGAGAGACACCAGATTTAACGACGAGACACCCTGATTAAACGACAAGAGGCATCATATCAAACGACGAGAGACACCAGATTAAACGACGAGATACATCATATCAAACGACAAGAGACCAGATTAAACGACGAGAGACCAGATTAAACGACAAGAGACACCATATTTAAACGACGAGAGACATTAGATTAAACGACGAGAGACATCCGATTAAACGACGAGAGACCAGATTAAATGATGAGAAACCAGATTAAACGACGAGAGACACCATATTTAAACGACGAGAGACATCCTTTTTTAACGACGAGAGACATCATATCAAACGACGAGAGACACAAGATTATACGACGAGACACCAGATTAAACGATGAGAGACACCATATTTAAACGACGAGAGACATCATTTTTAAACGACGAGAGACATCATATCAAACGACGAGAGACACAAGATTATACGACGAGACACCATATTAAACGATGAGAGACCAGATTGAACGATAAGAGACACCATATTTAAAAGACGAGAGACATTACAGCAAACGACAAGAGACACAAGATTAAACGACGATAGACCAGATTAAACGATGAGAGACCAGATTAAACGACGAGAGACCAGATTAAACGACGAGACCCCAAATTAAACGATGAAAGGACAGATTAAACGACGAGAGACACCCTATTTAAACGACGAGAGACACCATAATAAACGAAGAGAAGGACGATATTTAAACGACGAGAGACACCAAATTTAAACGACGAGAGACACCATATGTAACCGACGAGATACTTCATATTTAAACGACGAGAGACATCATATCAAACGACGAGAGACACAAGATTAAACGACGAGACACCAGATTAAACGATGAGAGACCAGATTAAACGATGAGAGACACCATATTTAAACGACGAGAGACATCATATCAAACGACAAGAGACACAAGATTAAACTACGAGAGACACCAGATTTAAACGACGAGACACCAGATTAAACGAAGAGAGGCAGCGGAAAAACCCTACAAAAGACATGATTAAAATCCACAAAACTCTTAAAGCCACCGCTCCACAAAGGCAAACATGCCCTGTACTATATCAAACAACTATCATGATGTCATCTGTCGTTACTTAGTTTTTTGTTTTTTAGGGTGTTTAATGGCCTTGCATCAGTTAACGTCATATACAGACGCGTGCCTAGTGAGACACTACCGAAAACAAGGAGAAGGGAAGTGAGAAAGCCACAGACTCTCAGCACAAGTGTTACAATGGGGCAGCAGATCAATGGTGGTTTCCTCGATGCCCCATAAGCAGAATACACAGAAGAAAACCTCCGATTCTGCAAGAATCTACAAATTAGTCTCCTCTTAAAATGTACTATAAGATACATTTTGATGCAGCAGGCATATTCTTTCCCGAAACCTTGGCTAGTCTTCTGGCTAACCCAGGACGTCATGTGGACCACCTGCTGTATAAAACATAGTGAAGAAAGTCTTTAACCATGAATGACATTCAAACATGACTTTGCTTGAATACAGTTCACGTTGTTGATTCAAACAATTCCTTAATGTAGAAAACTTTGTCTAAGTAATTATAAGTTCACTAGGACACATTTATCCGGAAAGATACTCCGAGAGGATCTCGATAAGCTTATCAAAGGTGATTGAAGTAAACTTTTTACTGCAGAGACAGAGAAAGCAGCGGTCGTAAAATTTAATAGCCACGTTTGTAATAGTTTCGTATTGAAGCGGCTATGATTGACATGTCGTGGGCAAATACCAATACATGAAGCTGAAAATGAGTGTTTACGGGCTCATTGTTCAATATTGGACGGTTCTGAAAGGTAAATTTCTGATATACCAAATCATAATTGAACGATGAAGGAAATTTTGGTAAAACAGTGACAAAACGTTTTTATTAGAATCTTGTGAAGTTTTGAAAGTTTGTTAAACAAACAAATCAAATATTCTCCTTAAGTGATAGATCCTTAAATTGTCAACATAACTGGACAGTTGTAGACTATTTAACTCTCAATTATCTCGTGTGAAAGTGACAATAGCATAACGGCATTTGTGGTGAAATGTATCAGTTATCCAACAAAGCCTATACAGAAACCTATGTTCAGAATCGTGGCTATTTCTTGCTGTTCAAACGATATTGCATTAGAAGAAGTTTTTCACCGTTTGTTTTACCTAAACTAGCATATCAGGAAAAGGTTCTTAAATTGTTAAATTTGGGCTTCAAAATAGTTAAATTCATTCCTGTTGGTTTGGTTTTGTTTAAGTTAACGTCCTATTAACAGCAAAGGTCATGTAAGGACGTGCATGCTTGTATGTGTGGCGGAGACAGGGTATGCTGATGTACTTGCCTCCTTGTGATAGCGCGGATATGATGCCGACTTTATAGTGCTATCTCACTGAAATACCATGCCAAAGGCAACCAGCACAGCACTCCGCCATGACACATTATGCTGACAGCGGGTGAACTAGTTGCTGCTTTTCCATTAAATGCTGAACGTAAAGTAGGGAATAACAGCTACCATGTTAAGGACTTTGACATTTCCTGGCCTGGGGACAGAACCCATTGCCTTCCTCACCTTGGCGAACGTTCAACATTAAAGCCACAAGTGTGGTACAGGAAAAACGGTGCATCAAGAAAACATGATAATAACCGAAAAGTGCATGACATTAAGCGATGTGATATTAAGTGAAATGTACTGTATTGTCAAGCAATGCGCTAGGAAACAAAGGGAAGTTAGAAGTAAGCAGAAAGAACATAAAGACCCCAAATATTGTAATGGGAGCAGCTGATTTATTTTGGTCGCTTTTGTGTCCCCACGTATGAGGAACAAAAGCAAATCCCCCATTTCTGCAGGGTTTTTCCACATTAGTCGCCTCTTACGATACATTCAGTGGGTCACAGCGGGTACATACTTTTCTCGATCCCCAGTCTGCAGAGGTGATCAGTCCTGTTTACAAACTTTAAAGTTGACAGTTTGAGTGGAAGAATTATTGATAATGTATGAAAGTATATATACATTTGTAATTTAAATCCATAATTAAGTCGTACAATACTTTGAAATTAGTTTCTCTCTTTAGGAGGGGACGGCAAACACTAACGTATAAACATTAAAAATGCTTGATAGTGTTGTGTTGGTGGGCCGTTCAGACTATTGTGTGGTCCTGTAAGAATCATGCTATCCTGCAAAATTAAGATTCAACGAAAGCAAACATATTCATGCATAAAATATCAAACAAAAAAATGAATATCCATATCTATGAAATACAAGTGCTTGTTTACATTTCTCTATTGTATCATGTAAGAAATATCATATTTTATTGAGCCTTTTATGAATTCGTTCTCTTGAACCTAGTTCAACTGGAAAAAGCAAACGATTCAAATATTGAGTCTATCAAAATATAGTACAGATTCTCTCCCACCCAGCACATGAGGTTATACATATGCCAGCTTAAGAAAGTGATTTGTCCACCATCTCTATCTTGTTTCCTTCCTTGTCACGACATTTTGCTTCTGTTATGGTGTCTCCTTTACTCTTATTGTGTCTCGCCTGTCAATATTGCATGTCGATAATTAAAAGTATAGCCAACCCAACTAAAGCACACTACCTATTTGTCAAAAATTTGCATTTAAATCATTGCATACAAAAACGATTTATCAGTATGGCTTTGGAGAGTTTCTTTTCAATTACAATTTAACATAAACTATGACAAGTATCTTTATATGAGCGGAAACATTTGAAGTCGTTTTGAGGTTCCTCTCGCATCATTTGATCCGTATATTGTTGATTCAGGGGATCCTGAAAAATACGCCGTTTTGATTGGCTGTACCGGCTTCCTGTTATAATGTATAATCCTTAGTATAGACACGAAAAATAACCTACTTATCCCCATTCAAATAATTTGAACAAATACTATGTGTATAATGTTGGGGGGTATCTCCTTATGCTAAGAAGTTCACCGTAGTAAAGGGCCCTTGTGAAATTTGACGGCATTTCCAATTACATGTCACTTAACAGCAAGCTGACTAAGCTGAAAAATCGGTCATTTGAACAGATCCGGTTCGTGCTCGTTCGGTTGTTTACGAAGCGGAAATTTCGGAAAGTGCGTCAGCGTCCTGTTATCAACAATTTTAGACATCAGTTGTTTTATTGCGATTGGCGATTCTTAGGAAATGTATGTCAGTGTTTATAGCATGCTGCACGTATCGCTATATGTGAGTATTTTCTGTGACGAAATTTGTTAATGTTGTGTAAATTAAATACGACACTGTGACATTCTTGCATGAAATGTCGCGTTTGTGATTTTATTCTTAACAACACTCTGACCGGATGTAAGTCTGGATACGTGCTTCTTATCTATTTAGTAAATTAAGTTTATTCATTATCAAATTCTGCCAATTAAACTGCACGGCCCCTGATGAAACATGCTAGAACGTTCATGCTTAAGTGGGTGGGCGGGGCTTAACACGATTCACCCATGGTTCTATTACTGATTAGAACATGATCCATATCCAATCACAACACGTGCGCAAAGAGTCATGTTAGCATGGTTAATAATGTGATTTAAATACAATGCTAACTAGAAAAGGTATAGAAAACCCGGTCACTTAAAGTATTTGATGAAAGAAGTTACATTTTGTGAAATTCAGAATTCACGGTACTCGCTGACGCTGTGGTTCTTATTTTGTTTAATTCGATCTATTTCAAAGTGTTTATATTTTGAAATAAACTCATGGTCGTTTACGTGTTATTTCTATATTACTTTTGTAGGTAACATTTAACTTCAATTTAATCAAATAATTTCGTGGCATATATTTAGGTGTGAGGTCTTGACAATAGATGTTGACTTATAAAGTACAAAAGGTGCGAATTATTGGCATTATGATCAACAAACATCTTATATAAATCATGTAAACTTAGCCATAACTGATGCATGGTTAAGGAAAGTGCGACGATCAGAAACAACAACAAACCAATTTATGTTAAAAAAAGTTTTGCGTTTTTCCTTCCTTTTCGTGTTCTAGTTGTTTATCAGTCCGACAAACTATTGTAAACAACACCTATTGACTCTGAGTCTGACAAACTATTGTAAACAACACCTATTGACTCTGAGTCTGACAAACTATTGCAAACAACACCTATTGTCTCTGAAGGCCTTTGATGTGTAGATGAGTAATACAAATTTGTTCTACACAAACGTATCATATTTCAGATATATTTCCCCGAAAGACTCTTTGTGTTTATTTATTTTGAAGCGTTTCTTGTTAAAGATTATTGTTGCTTATTCTCATATACATAGACATGTTTGCTATGTTCATAACGATTGTGATACTTTTAAAATAAATTATTATTACCAGTTGATTTTACAAACATCGAAAATTAGAACCTTGATATATATTTTGTGACCAAATAACATAGTTTATCAAGATAAATAATGATTTAATAATAATTGTATATCTTGTTGGCGCGATCAGCTGTGCGCATACATGTATACACGTGATATGTGGTGACGTTGACCTCACAATAAACGTTAACGAGACGTGATCCGCCCGCCGATGACATAACACTCAGACATATCTTTCCGCCCGCCCAGAACATTCATCACCAACGCCTAGTCCTCTTACATCGGAAAATAGTTCTAAAAGACAACGATACAATCAATAACATAATATATGAGGCAGGTCAACAATTCGTCAAAAGTCATGCATATAATAAGAGTTCAATACAGCATTATCATTTCTTTTCAGGTTTAGAAATTGTAAATTGATTTCATTTATTATATCGACTAAGCTGACAATTTTCAACAGTGGGGTGTGACAATGTACAAATGGCGTGCATTCATAGATTCTAGCATCATCATGTATATCATTCGAGAACAGTCTTTTTGTTCTCGCTTTTACCTTGAGAAGGTTTTCCGAATCTGGTTTTGATAAAGCTGACGAGATTCGAGTGCCTTAACTCTAGCGTTTACTGTACAGCATTGTTACATGTACATAAATATATCTCATTTTATTACTTGGCACCGCGGGATCCCCGTATGGAGCCTCATCACGGCATCACTTAGATCTGATAATGCGATATAACCAGGATAACATTGTATGGGTCAATTTGACTTATTATCGCAAAGGTCTTGTGTCAAACATCGCTGTGAAATCTCGAGGTGCAGGTAGGTCATTCATTATGTCAATTAATTAGTGGGTTAATCAAGTTACATGTCATATAATTGATGTATGATGTCGATAACTTGGCATAAGTGTCGTCATATCTGCAATGGGCGTGCACAAGACCATTAGAAGTAAGAGCATACATATGCTCTTGGAGTATACTGGTGATGAGTCTTATTACGTCATTTGTGTCAAAGCAGTTAATGTTGGACATATCGGAAAAGGTGAAAGTAGTGTTATACGATACTTTAGTTGGACAAAACTCAATTTGGATTGTTATCATTAGTTACAGTTAATTAATCTAAATGTGTCCAAAGATTTGTTCGCCTCTGTGGTTCAAACGCCACCTTGTCGATACACTAACGACAGTCGTTAGGTTTACACTGCTTTATGGTCACAAGTTTAACTTTTTGTCACAATTTTAATTTTCACCAGAGTACCTTTACTGTAGATGTGAAATATGTATCCCGCGATTTATTTTAAGTACACGTCATATGGTTTCCTGTGTTTGAAGGTAGTTTCTCAAGTGAGAAAGCTTGTGAAAATTTGCTTTTATTCACATCGTTAGATTGGCCGTTTCATTAGCTGCAAAATAGTTGTTAAAAGGTATCTCAGTTCTGACGGGGTTATTTCAATATATCTGAATAAAGATGGACGTACACTTTGTCTGTCCGACATATTGCGTATTGGTGGATAGACACTGATATACATGTAATACAAGCGTATTCAAGTTGTTAGAGAACTGGAAATCAGATACTTTCGTACCGACGGTGTCAACGTATTCAATCGTAAAGGATCAATTAACATCGAATTAAAATATTTCACAAACGCTCAAAGAAGATATATACAGGTTGTATTAATTTCGCGAGATCAAATTTTTGCCAAAACAAACGTCTTTCTAATCAAAATTATCTGTTCATGAAAATTGAGTTAATTTCAGAAAACTGGTCGCCACGTGTATTGTTAAGTACATTGTGTAATCTATATGCTCGGGCTAAGCGTCACACACAAGTGGTATATTTACTATACTGTTATGTGTGAGTGTCATCTGTCTGGACTAGACGTATTTATACACATAGTGTGCACGTATTATACAGTTAAGTATGTAAATATATGCATGTACATGTAAAATGGTACAATTGTATGGGCAGATTTTTAATTAAAACAAATATACAGATATGTAAAAATTCGGCTACTCCTTCGGGGAATATTTTGGCGGTACTAAAAAACGGTGACGACTAATGGAATTGTTTTCTTTCGCATGTATTGTTCACAATAACTCAAAGTTGAGCTTCATATGACAAACTAGCATATAACATCTCCCAAGTTTTCACAAAGTTTTGTCAAGTTTTAAAATATGGTTATTTTATAAAATGTTAAATCACACGCGATACAAATGCATTAAAACATGGTAAAACCCACCCACAAACAATACACTTTTTTTAATGATCGTAAATGATTTCCTCATTAATAAATTTTATCATGCTCGGGTATTCTATATTTCTTAGGCTTTCAAATCATTAACTGTTACTACAGTCCTGATTACTAAATTGTCATTGTAATTGTACAGAACTGTAATGTGAACTACACAGGCAACGCTCGTGTAAAACATATTGAAGACGACACGTGGATATATATACACTGTAGCGTTTTGCTGTACATGTGTGACACCACGTTTACCCCTAGAGATGTATCTGGCACGCTACATTATGTGGTAAGCGTGTGCGGATATTTTACATATGTTTCTATTGAGAAACGATAGAATGTGTTAGTATTCCAAGAACGGCGTGGGATGGGAACATCTTACCACCGTGGATTTGTCCAGGACACAACAACCCTCCAATATATAGCGTCAAATTTGGGGTTTCCCCTTTCCAAGCCGTACCTCTCATATGATCACTCTGTTTAACCCAATTTCTCCAAGTACATGTTTATGTTGATGAGTCAACAAGCCATCTAAAAGATAGTACAGTCACCCTTAAAATCATATCTTAATACCCTAATTAAACCTCAAAATTCAAACATTTTATTCGATATACTGAACTTGTATTTTGGTTATTGAAATGGTTTAACGAGACATTAACTAAGTCAATAAAGGACTACGGCTGATGTCCTTGATTAAACATTTACCAGCTTTATAACGTGTCAATCACTTTTGTGACCCTACTTGATATGACGAAATAACATCTGCAGTAAAACATTCCTTCATATACCTTGGTAATGCGGAGCTTACAAGCTGTTGAAATACATACCAGCCTCAAATCAAGATGGGTGTGGCTTTCCAAGTCCATTGAAATCATTGTAAAATTCCCCAAATTATGTTAGCAGATTTTGAAAAAGGAAAACGAAGGCTCAGAGGCCTAAACTTATTTATGTACTATGGAATATGTGTCACTTCGTTGCATTCTGTTGTGTTATATATAGATTGGTATATTATGAAAATGTGTAAATGAAAAGTACATTCTTTTAAATAACAAGAGTAATTTTGTTTTATACAAATACTAAATGTTACTAAAGGACACTTTGTGTTAGTTAATTAATTTCACACGGTCACTAGGTCCTTGGTATTAAATGTTTATACCGGTAAAATATGTTGTCGGGGCATTTCACTATGATCGATGTGGTATACATAAGTCCATGCCATCTTGATCTGGAATTAGTGTGCTTCTCTACAGTTACATGTATATATAGATACACTTTAAACAATATATCATTGTGTAGCATTAAGTTTGGTCATTAAAGAGACTAACATGTTATAATGCCAGTAAACTGATCGTATGAAGACGTGGGCCATAATGCCTTATTACACATTAATAAACGTCGCTATGTTTCAACACCAAAGTACAAGTTAAGTATATCCAAATTCCATATATGAGTTCATATGTTTAATTTGGGACTTTAAGTATGATTCAGGGTTTTGAATGTTAGGGTAACTGCTCCATCGTTTGAGGACTTGCTGACCTTTAAAAGACTTACAAGTATATATATATCTATAATCGCAAGCACTTCATCAGTCTGATATTGTAACCATGCTAGGAATATGTGGAATTATTGAACAAAAGAAAATAACAATATTTCGAATTAAACATACCTATATTAATGCACCGTTATAGAGATGAATACATTCAGTGGTTAATAAGAAATAAAATAATAAGACGCATGTCTTTTTTATTTCGCATTTTTGTTCCATGATGATTTTATGCCCTTGGATAACAAGAATTCCAATTAATACTTGTATGCCATTTATCCTCTTGAACTTTTAAATCAAATATACTACATATCACTCGGACGCAACCTTCTATTTGACACATTGTCGAGTATATTTTGTGAAAAACACAACAAACGCCAACATTAAATATACTGAGGACGATATTGTGAGAACTATTGAGTTCCTAGTAGACAATGTCTTTGATGAGTTCGGTGGCAGGATTTTCCTGTAGAATGTAGGCATTCCTTTGGGGACAAACCTGTACCCCTCTTCTTGTCGATTTTGGTTTGTTTTCATATAAAGCTGAATCGATTGATATGCTTTTCAGGATTGGTAACAAAACCCTAGCCAAGACTTTCAATTTAACTTTCAGAAATATAGACGAGGTTTTGTCTTTGAAAAACAAGAAATTCATTGACTACATCGATCGTATATATATACTTCTGGGCTTGAAATCAAAGACACCACATACCCTTCTACTCAAGCTGATTTCCTCGATCTGTACTTACATTATGGTCAACAGTGACGGCTTAGTACAAAGCTGTAGGATAAGCGGGACGATTTCGACTATCCGATCGTGAGGTTTCCTTTTTTTAATAGTAACATCCCTGATTTTCCTACCCATGGTGTTTAAATGTCGCAATTTATTTGATAATCATGGCTTGATCCGAACATCATATTTCCGTGACACAGGGTTTCCAAACATGCTGGTTGATGGAGACTTTTGACAGGTTTCATAGTTGCAATCATGATCTCGCAGCGCATTATGCTATTTCTTAGTGTGTGATATGAAGGTCGATAATTTTAACTATGCCGGGTGGCGCCGATGAAGCAGAAGATCCTTCCGGAACACCTTGTCTTACCCCTCCTTGTACTTTTTCAAAGGTCTCCATGTAAATCTCTCCTTTGTTCATATTTTGCCCCTAGATTTATCGATTTTGAATTCGATTTATGGTTTTGTTAATACTTCGATATTCTCATACTAAACGTTAGGCAAAGAATAACAACAACCCTTTATATACGCCCGTCAAATTTGACGGGAGTATTATGGTATGGCGTCGTCCGTCCGTCCGTCCGTCCGTCCGTCCGTCCGTCCGTCGTAAACTTTTGTTTGTCCGGCAATCTCCTGCTATATTTTTAGACTTATATCTTTGAAA
>JAUMHH010020450.1:0-24994 GCA_032359455.1 Chlamys rubida | reverse complement strand
TCTAGCACTGCCCAACCACGTACTCATTTACAGCTGAGTAGACTGGAACAAGCGGAGTAAAGTGTCTTGCTCAATTATACAACACAGTGACGTGCCGTGACTCGAACCCGCAACCTTTCGGTCACGAGCCCGGCGTCCTACCACTAGACGACCGTGCCTCCTTGATAAACGAACATCAATATGATATGTTCATAGGTGATTTCCTCCTTGTTGTTATTTCTTTTAAAGCTCTCAACGACCTTCCACATAATCATTGTTATCAGGTTTAATATTGGCCTACTGCTTTATTTATTACTAATACTGAATCTTTCTAATGTTTTTCCTATATATTGTTATAGAAATCTCATATTTATATTACTCAGAATTGTTGAGAGGTTCAATCTAGTTTTGTATGAAAAAAAAAACATGAATTGTCTCCTTTTTACGCTTGTGTCAAAACAAACAGGGATATTCTATTAAGAAATTAGGCATATTGCAACTAAATTCTGCAATAAGCATCACATAGCTGATATCTAGTTAAATACAACACATATCTGCATGCAGCATACATGAAACACTGAATTATTTGATATTGTTCGGGTCATAAATAATTCAGAAACTCAAGAAAGTAAAATAAAATGTGACGCCAAGGACGTCATTTGATATTGTCAGTTTCAAAATGCTATCACTTTGATCAAATAAAAAACGAAATATCAATTTTTGGAATGTAACAAATTCTAACAAACAGTGGATGCAGGACGTATAAAAATGTCTGGTTTTCTCTGGTGTAATGAAAAGACGCGATAAAGATGATATATCAAAGAAATTCATCCCAAATGAATACTGCCAATAAATATTAGTTTTATCGATTTTAATCCTTTTTCATTTAATGACAATTAGAACAATGATGCAAGGATTGATTGCGATGGTTCTAAAGCAATATTGATCAAGGCAGAAAGCCCCGTCAGCAAAACTAATAACGTTGTGTTGAGGTTCCTTGTACTTTACTTTTGTAATACTCTGAAACCTAGCAATCATATATTTGTAAATGTAAAAGGCCTAGAAAACAATCTGTAGACGCCTGAGGGAGTTTAATATAACTTTCTATAATAGCCTATAGGGATCCCATGTAACCTGACTGTACACCCTCGTCAAATACAAAGGTTGTAGGGAATTGCAAGCTGGACAGCTTAATACATGATTTGATGAAAGTGATCAGAATTGTCATTTGTGAACATGGAGTAAGTAAAGTCAACCACATTTTGACAGTATGGAATGTTAGCACCCAAGTATATTCGTGATAGGTGTGTCTCATTTTCATATAACCCCGTTGAAATTTAAAGAACAAGTTGTAAAATATTTAATTTAACATGATTCAAATGTATTTGAGAGTGGTGGAGAATGTACGCACTCCATACAGAAGTTTTAGCCATACATTTACTAATGTTTTACATTAGGTCATATGTAATATCAAGATACTGTTATAGCCTTTTTTCTTCGTCTTCATTTTTCGCGGTTCGTATTTTTCATGGGTTTCCTAAGAAGTGTATTTTACAGGATATTTTTTTCGCAAATTTCAGGTCTAGTTGCATAGCACATTGCTGATTACATTCCAACAAATTTTGCGGATTTTATTTTTCGCGGAAAAGCATTATCGCAAAACAAAATTCAACACGCAAAAGAAGAAACCAGCGAAAAACAGCACCTTTAGAGTTAACTATTTGTAGATGGACAGTTGACACTTCGCAGCAGCATAAATAGTTTTGTCGTCTGCCATTTTGTTTCTATTACCTGCTGGTGAGAAATGTCTTTTTGGAACTTTACAAGAACATTTGTAGGGAAATTGGACGATCAAAACAATTCAGAAATAATTCTTGCTGATAACAAATATGAGACACAATAAAACAAAACGAACACACATAAGTACGAGTAAATGAGCTGATGAAGGTAATTTTAATTACCTAACATATCATTCAAACAAAACTTAGACAAATTAAATGTCAAAGTATTTAATATCTATTCATGGTGATAAAAAACAGTTGATATGTGTTGCGTGTTATAAACTAACAAATTGGTATGACGATATATTAACACTTCTTGGCCAGCAGTACCACATGCCTATTTAGTTGACGGTGTATGTCTATTCACATAAGCTTGAGGAATTTGCTTCGACCAATTTCAAGCACTTAATTACATGCGCCCGGTTAATGTTTCAGATAGATATATATAATAATCTTTTCCCCATTCATAGATATCGTAAAACATTTGTCGCTCACGAAAGACATTTACATCCATAAAATCTTAGACAATTTGCCGATTATGTTAATTCATTCATTGGTTCATGAATAACGATTTTATCAATGAAGATTCTATTTTGAATTATCTTTTATACGTTAATTAGTGCCAGATAGGTCACTGGAATCTAATGATGATACGCAACGCAGATCACATTGAGCTGTGAGATGGATTTGATTTATGGATAAAACATATACTAAATTACCTTCACAATAAAACTCAAGTCTGTCGTTTTCATTATTTATGCCAATTGGATACAAAAATAAACGTCAATTGCAACAATGAAAATCCATTGAAAAAAACATGAGTTGCTAGCGGAAGATCTGACAAGAGAATAAACAGAATTGCCTTGTCTACCGATTATGAATACTTCAAGATAAACTTAGATATAACTCACCCTGTCTGATTATTCTTAGGTCAACCAATTTGGGAAATTTTGGTCAAAGCCAGAGCGAAATGTGACATTGACCATTGGGATGTCTGGGGCAATAGAGCCAACCAGCTCTACACAGAGCCAATTACGACCGATTACGGGGAAAATTGATACCAAGCATTCATATTAGTTCTGCTTCAATATTCTATTTGGGGTGAAATCGGCGAGAGTGCTGGTGCCAGGCTATGGAAATATATATCTCTTTAATCTCTTTGTGGTCGAGTGCTCTGCAAATGTCATCAAAACGTTAACATTATCAATATCGACAGACCTGGAAAGATAATTAGCATAATTTGATATTTTACCATTTAATGGTTGGATACGGCTAGGAACAAAGTTACCTGAAACTGATTGTTAAATGGTTATATCAAAAACGGGATGGATTTCCAAAAATAATTTGATTGAACTTAAATTATGTTTCAGCCTTTTAGCGTATTCAGTATCATACGAACAGTTCAGTAATGATAATGGTGTTTCCAGGAGACCGTTCTCCTTTTAGTCTGTGGAAAGGATAGTTGCAATTTGTATCAAAATACACCAGAATTCATTCCACACAATTTGAAATACCATTTGGTGTATATATGATGTATAATCGTACTTCAGCTGGAAGTTCACTTGAAGTGTTTCATTATTCTGAAGCGTATTTCCTGCTGTCAAGCATATCGGAGTCGGTGTGTACTTTAGGCTTACATATGGGCTTCTTACTTAATTAAAGGGATTTATATAAATGCGTGTAAATCTAAGCGGATGAACAGAAGTCATATGGAATTGACTCAATAAATTTGCATGATCAAACAAGAGGGATGCACGTAACACATACAAGTACAAACAAGAGGGATGCACGTAACACATACAAGTACAAACAAGAGGGATGCACGTGACACATACAAATACAAACAAGAGGGATGCACGTGACACATACATGTACAAACAAGAGGGATGCACGTAACACATATACAAATGTGATTGCACCTCTAAAATTTGGTAATACATTCGGTATGCCATAAAAATGAATTACACTGCACCATACAGCTATTTCGAGCTTCTAAGACTCATATGTGATACTAGGGGAAATCATTGGCAATCTGAATGGGTCTAAACTGCACCGTCGAAACTCTAAATCACATACAACTACGGGGAGATAAACGGAATAAACTGATGACCAAGCCTCAGGATAATGAAACGCCCCTTTTGTAAATTTCATCCTAGGTAATTTGTCGTATGTTTATAGTATATACATGTACAAGAATGTAAAATTATCCAACGATACATGTTTGTTACTGAAAGTTTAGATATAATTTAGATGAAGACTTTAGTCTAAAACCCTTCACGATCCCGGTATCTAGAATACCTGGAATGCATACCACCCATTCGCTATGTATTCCTTATTCATAAGGTACATGTACCTTTGAAGGTCGGAGAAAAAAACCGAAATGACCAGTTGTATATTTCACTACCTATTCGTCCGTGGCGACTTATGTCGGGGCCCCTGCTGAATCGGATGTCATCAGCATGAAGGACATTGAGGAAACAAGCGTTGATCTGCTACACCGAACCGTCTGTTAAGACTTCCTTTTCTTAGTTTCTACAACAATTTTTATTATTGCATGGAAGGCGGAGTATCCAAAGAAATCCCAGGTGGCAGGGTCTTTTCACGTCATTAGGAGCAAGGTTTGCAAAGCAATGTAATCATTGCCGTTTACCATGAGTTGGATATATGGCAACCTACATGTTGTTGCAAAAACATTCAAACTTTGTATTTTTTTCGTCAATCTTCCCAGATCGTAAATTATTAATTACATGTTTTGAAATGGAGGTTTCACTAGAGTCTGTCGTACAATTAAATCAAATCAGTTCTCATCCCAACAATTTAATCCCACTCACTTGAGGCTGACGGCGACGCGTATCGTAATTATTTTTTATCAAACTGTAGTACGGTAGAGTCAATTTGTCAAGCAATTGAACTACACGTATCTGAGGGATCGTTTACTCATTCATTATAAAGATTCCCTTTTTCGTACTAAAAAAAACGATTTAAATCATTACGCTGGCTGGTTTATCATTACAGAGTTTAGCCGCAGACTAGCGCTAAGTGATGGGCTCCAAATATGACAATTTTCATCCCAGTTGCCATAGGGCTATGTACATGTACTTCCGGTTACGCCACGCTTTCATTGTAAACTCACTTGAATCGTATAGATAATGTCGTTAGCGGCTTCTTTGTATCGTTTTTACATGTTTTAATTGTCTTTCTTTGACAGGATTAGATTATATTAGAGAACAGGATTTCAGGATCCCCGTACTACTGCCAAAAAGTGTAATAAGACATTGTAAACTTTTCCCCAGCACGATCATAGCTCTTATACATCGTATCTGAAAGGAAAAAATAAATACATTGAAAGACATTTTTATGTCAAAAATATTATAATATACAAAAACAAAATCTTAACAGTGTTCTGAGTGTAACAACCAAACCGGGATTCGAACCTTAGATCTACAACCAACTGTGCGCTTTTGAAGTACCAAAACCAAGTCTCCATACAGTTACAGTATATCCAGAAGGAAAATCAGGGGCGGTAACTACAAGTATACGTGCGTAAAGCTTCCGCAGCATAAATATAGTCATGTTTTTCTAAGTATCTACCTGGTCTGGTCTGTCGGTTAGCGTGTTTGGCCACATTTGAACCCCGATGTGATGGTAGGCACGGGTTCGACTTCCGGTTTTGAGGCAACTTGTGTCAAACTTTTAAACAGGTCTTCAAATAATTACATAGAAAATTATTTCGACGCAGTCATTCTTGAAAGCATTGATTGTCCGCATTCTAAATAGATTATGTTTGTATATGTTGTCAACCTTCAGTAAAAATTCTTGAGTCCTATTCATCAGAGTTTGGACTTGAAAACAACGCTTATTGTCTTGTACTGGAAAATGAACGTAAGACACAATCATCTGATTGGACCTTAAAAATTGGTACTGTATTAGATAAAATATGCCAAGAATGAATTAATTACACTGCAAGATACATCTGTTTCAAACACTCATAGGTGATGCTAGGGGCCAAAAAGATTGAAATCCAAATGGTCTAAACCACTGCTGAAGACGAAGAGAAGCTGCATGAAACACATTAATCATTTGAATTTCAAGTTACATGAGCATTGCTTAATTTCAATTCAGTAATACATGTAAGAAAAGTGTGTATATCATAAACCCTGCCATTACTCAAAAGAGACAGCTGTAGCAATCACGGTTTAGATTTAACACTCATTCTAGAAATCATGACCTTTAACTTGGCTTCAAGACTTCTTCATATGATATCCCAGTGGTTTAATTATCTATGTGTAAGTGTGACATTATATTATGATACATGTAACAGTGCTGTAGTAGCTTAAAGTTACTGCAACTCTCACTAATTCTTTTCGAATATATAGATAATGCCTTCTTGAGCCTAGAACCGGCTGATGGGCAACCGCTTTCCTTAGAAACGGTAGTTGGAAGAGATGGGGAAGATCTCAAAATACAATCGCGAAACCAGGGGTTTTATATTCGTGTGATTTTTCCAATGGCAATAAATCGTTATCATTAACTCAAAGACAAAATCAAGCAGAGGACATCATTAGCTACATAATAACAATCCACAAATCAATTCAAAGGCAGCGAACAGGTCAAAAAAGACAAGTGTTGTCCTGCCACATTGTATCCAAGACTATAGCGAAATCATTGCATACACGTTGAAGAGATGTCTCGTTATTTTGTGATGTATGTTAGGCCAGACGCTTGGACTGTATTTTCTCTAAAAGCCTTACTTATGATGGAAAGCTTTAAACCATTACGTAGTTACTTAACTAGTTCTTGTACAACCACGTTTTTCTTTCAGAAAAGTCAAACATGAACCTTTTTAACACACAATGGTACCTTTGACTCTGTTAGTGACTTGTCTTTAATTGTGTATACTCAAAGGTAGCATTACGTCCGTGAAATTGTAGGAACCGGAGCTAGTTCACAAGAAATTGATTGTTAGAAAAAAGGTCTCAGTGATGTGCCACTGAATTTGAGTCACTTGCAGTCATCACAAGGGTAACATTATCAATATCTACCGTCGAGTTTGCTACAACAGAGGCCGTCCGAACCAGACAAGTCCTTTTGTAGATCTTTTGACCAATTGCGTTCTTTAGCAGTCTGAAAATTTGTTACAAATAGAATGAAACATATGACATGTTTATATGAGAAAACATCTTGACTGATCTCTTTTAATTTGCAACATTTATTAGTAAATTGTTCTATCCGAAATATCACGATACCGTCTTACCCGCGAATTCGAACGAATTTTCTTACTGACATTTTTTCGCTAATTTCGCATTTACTGAATCAGCGCAAAAGCAGACACGAACGGTCATTTTGACATTCAATCAAAACATTGTAGCAGCATAACCAACCTTAAAATGTTCTCGCCATATGTAATTCGAGAATTTAAAATGTAGAAATTTCAACATGTAATAATAACCTTCCGCCTTTTACAGTTCGACTTAACCGGGCGTTGCTGTAGTAAAAGATGTTATAATTCAGTATGTTGCATAGGGTTTTGTCGTTTCACCGCATATGACATGGTTTATTGTACATGTATATATCCATTCGCTTATCGGGATTAATGTGATGTATTATTTGGTCGATATGTCAGTTTCTTATCATGCATCTATATTTCATGACCATTGTGGGCATTTTAATAACACATAAAAAACTAGATTTAGTCCCTCAAACAGATCATTCGGCCTCTCTGTCTAAGAGAAACTGATGGGAATAATTATGCCTATCTTTCCTTTACGGTCGACGTCAGAACAATCTTATACTGGAATGAATAAGAATAAAACAAAATGACGTTCGGTATTATAGAATCAATTGTTAATTAAAAAGTATGACGTAATACATGTATATATGAGGGTTATTGGAAAAAGTTAAGATTCCTTAATCGAGACTCCTCTTGTCCAGATCCCCAAAACAAGTCAAAGGCTATCAGAAAGTTTAAAGTGTGTTCAATTTTTCTGAGGATTTTTGTATTCAGGTATTTTTTCGGGATAACACACAAACTTTCCTTTTTTCCGTTGTTGTTGTTGCTGAATTCTGTGGTAGTCTTTTTGATGACATACAGTATGGCTACACGTATGGTGGCCAACTTATTGCAATATTCTATGACAAGCTGCTGTCTTCCCTGATCCTGTTCTAAATATAAGCGTTTGGGGATAGATGATATATTTTGGTTAAAAGAAAAGTGTAACTTAGTCAAGTTGCAATCGACGTTGAAGAAATTTAACAGTCCTCATCATGAATTGATTTAAATTCAGTCATTGAGGGTGCAATACCCTGACAAGGAAGCTCCCTTCATGAGCGCCCGGAATAATAACAAGTATCAGTGTAAGTCATTTACATGTACAACTCAATTTAATAACAAGTATTATCACTTTATATCATAACATTTTGCTGTCGTCTATGGGTTTAAAACAACCGACAACAAAAGCCGCTAAGCATGTGAAAAATATTGTAAATCTGATATTTTTGCCATAAATAGATCTCAGCATTGAAATTGTTATCAGTGATTTTGTAAAGGAAACTTTAGGAATCTTGATTGACAGCGATTCTCTAAAAGTAGAAATTTTCTTAATGACATTTATTTCGTCAATTTCGCATTTACTGAACATGTTGACATACAATATAAATACTGCTGCAGCATCTTGAAAATGCCATCGACGCATACCTTGTTGCCTGCATGGCCACATTTGTTTTTTTACCAGTTATCCGACCCCACATCTCAAAACCCTCTGCGACCTTCCATCTTCGCCAACAAGAGTGATTAATGTAAATTTAAAATCGTATCGCATAATTTTGTAAAAAATACAAAAAAACTTGATACGTATATCATCAACTATGACGTGTTAATGCTTGCAATGTACTGCTCCCGGTGGTATTGATATGTTATAAGAATATGTCCGCGTGTTGTGATGAGTGATGATTATAAGCCGTAGAACCGGAGTCGAATTCGGAAATATGCGGCTGAGCCCGTTAATTATACCGTCCTGTAAATTCAAATATGAAAATAGAATTTGGGAAACTCAATCATGGATACAAATAATATGTCACAGTTTGCACACTTTTTTAAATCCTTCACGGCAAGCAATTGTCGTCCCTTCACTAGCTTTTCAGACTCTGTGGCATGACGGGAGGACTACCGTGGATTCGTTTGACAAATCACCTGTCTTCTCCAGGCAAAATGGCTCGACTTGGAGATGGCAAAGAAAAATCAGCCTTTTGCATGCAATGTGAAACGTAAATTATCATTGATAGAATTAAATGCCTAAATAAAAAGATTTTGACAAAGAAAAATCGTTTTGTTGCATGCATATGGTGAAATCTGAATTATACAGGATTGACTAACATGTATAGGTGTCCCTTTACAATAACAGAGTCAACTGAAATATAGCCAAGAAATTAATTGTCCTTGACAATACAAAAAAAATCCCTGAATAAAAGTGGAGTTATACCAGGAATTCCTTTCTATAGGGAAAAACAAATTGGAATATGTTTTCACATGATTTATTTTGCTTCTTTCAATATTACCAGAACTGCCGAGAAGATTCGCAAAGTTAGTCTTGTAAACTTAATGATTGTCACAGGGCCTCGCGGAAACGATCCATCTCTTTTTCTTGGCAGTGAATTCATCATTGTTGTCTTTTCACGGGTTGTCGGGATGCAAACGACTCCGTGAATACGATCAAGGCAGCCCAATGACGCTGCCTGCCCATCATCTCCCGCGCTAATCGTACAAGCACACAACTATTTCGGGTCGCCTCTATTGAATAAATCCACGATATTGTTTACAAATGTTCTGCACGTTCCTGGGGATAGTTAGTATTTAACTATTACTACATGTAGCAGAGAAAATTCTTTAATTGATTCTACCAGAATACTTTAGAAATGTTTACGAGTCTTTATTTATCAAAGACGTCTTGATAAATCTTGTCTGCACATGACACATCCGTGTTTCATTGATTTCATCAATGTTCTTTATTGGTTGAGAATTGACATACGTTTTCTGTGTAAGTGATAGTTATATTGAAGATTTGTACATGCTATGTGTTTTATTCTAAATAATCAGTTTTATCAGTTGTGTGTGTGTAATCTCTCTAAATTAAGGCCCAAGTGGATTACATCTACTGGCCTAGTTAGGCATCGAAAATTCCGAAAGCAAAAAACCGTATGTGTGGTAAGTTAAAGCATGTCAATTCCGCGACTGTATCGGGGTGTCTTTACCTTTATTTGATACACTTGTATGATTTATCAATTTAGTAAACTATCAATTTCACAAACAATAGTGCAACTGAAATCATTTTACCAGGTGCAGTTTTTAGAAATCAACATCAAGGACTACAAATTACCCGTCCAGTAGTTCGATCAATGAGTTGAATACGAATTCCTTCTAACAAAGTAACATCATTGACTAGATGGTTCACCGCTTTGAAGCGCTACCCTGCCATAGAAAAACCTAATTCTCAAGTGTTATGGAGTACAACTATGCCAGTGATACATACACCTAACTTAAAGAGATTATTAAACAAAGCTTGCTGCTCCCTATCATGGCCTCATACATCTCCCTATTAATGGATGGTTAACCATGATCTATAATTACTTCCTTTCCAGCATTGTTCCTACTTCCGGTTTTCGGAACCTGTACGTCGTCCAAGATCCAGTTCCACTCGATGGGCCCCGGATGTTTACCAGACAGTACACATGCGGCGGTGTCAGGTCTGATCGGCTCGTCACTTATAGTCGTCTGCATCTGTAATACTATACATCGGCCAGATGAAACTCCGGATGAACGATTTGTCAACCTGTAACAACGTTGCTAGCCCACGGGGTTTTTCGGGTTGGGTGCTGCCGATTTATTAATTATAATAATACAGTACCATTAATCACTATTAAACAACGTTTATGGTCCAGTTACTATGGCAGCTGTGTCAATTTAGCATGGTTAGATTCGACAGGGTTTGTTTGCTTAAATGTGCATTGCTGATTGATTTAGTTCGATGGTCAACGTTGTTATCATTCAATGCACGTTATGAATTTGCTTCCGTGAACCTTGCTGGTTTATTTCAATAAACATCGTGTTTTTGCTTCAAATTATTTTCTTCATATCCACCAACGTACTTTTCCCAGTTTATAGACATATATATATAAGGATTGACCTTCATTTTGACAGCGCATACGGAAGTACTGTATGAACGCAGTTGGCAACGAACATATTCAATGGTGCATGTTACATGTAGCCTATCGCATTCATACTACCGTATACGCCGTCAAAATGAAGGTCATATCCTTATTTTACATAAAAGAAATGTTTAAATGATATACGAAGAAAAAAACAGTTGTATGGGGTTGCTACTATGGTAACTACGGTGGCAGTGGTTGCTAGGATAATAATTATAGTTCCAGTAAATCTTCATCTATATATGAGTAAGTTCAGACAACACTATTTTTCCACTTTTCATAGCTATTATTAGATTTTGAATTAATTAATCTGAGTAGCCCTTCGAACAGTTATTTTCATTTATAACGGTCGTTATGTACGCGCATTGACACACTGCTCTGGTAGTGACGCGGTCGAATGTTACATAACGAAGACGACACCGTCACAGAAATTTGAATACGCATCCATGGAATAAGAAGTTTGTCACCATCCGTTTGTGGATAATTAGACATAAAAGATCCCCAATTTGTTCCATGTTTTTAGATGTTGAAGTTACCAAGCAATGGCTTCCATTGAACTGTTACATTAATATAGCTCGTTGAACCGTGAATGGCGCCATATTTGAAATAAGCATCATTCTTCCGAGCCTTTCATTCACTGCGAATACGCTAATTATACGCAGTCATTGTTTACTAAAATCGGAAACATAGATACATGTATATAGATGTTATTTAGTGTCCATATCTTGGATAGACACCATAGTCATCGTTGTAATGTTTGAATTAATGTTTCATGTCATCGCAGTGAATTTACATGTTATTTAGTGTCAATGTAATGTATGTAAATAGTTTTCAATATTACCGATGTATCAATGTATTGTTAGTATACAGCCTTAAGTGTGAATGAAAAGAAATTTTAAAATACTGTATTCAATATCAACATCTTGCATGGACATACGTGTAGATGTCAATGTATTTTATGTACATATTGAGTACATGTAATGTCAAAAATTGTTTGTACATAGTATTATATGTCAGTATATTGTATGTTTCAATTATTTAATGCCAAAGATTTGAAGAAACGCAATCGTTAGTGTTAATGCATTGCATTTACAGTCATCAGTGCCAGCGTATGTTGTGAGATATTCATTTATGCTGTTGTCTTTGATGTAGATATCATTAAATGTCATTGTTTTGCATGTAGATATTCTTCAGTGTCATTGGTTGTCTTTGATAGTTTTGTTATTTGCTTGTATGACTTAAGTGTTATTAAACATTGCCTTCAAATTTGCTATAACATGCATTATTAAAACAAATTACGTAATGACGCATCATACTATGGAAAAATATTGAAAGGTATATATTATTCATGTTATATACACTTAAATATTCTTGTTATTCATTCAATCATTGGATATTCCACAGCAATTTGTGCTAATGGCCCAAACTATAATATCAAAAAATGTTGATATATATGTAGCATTATCCTTAATAGACAAATTGTCTATACATTAGCAATGTCCAGTCGTATGGTCTCGTGAAAACTAATCATGTGTTTGTTCAAATTCGCTTGCCATAATGGACAACGCTACTAACACGTGTGCCCTAAGCGACAACGGTTAAACTTCTGCACTGAAATGACATTGCAATCAACATCGCTGTCACGCAACACGGCTGGGGAGGGGAATGACCGTCAGTTGACATGAAATCGATTTGAAAACAACAACAGCTTCAATGAAATCAACAATCCCAGGTAGAATTGTTTTCATTGACACGGCCTTTAATTACAATTATGTCAGGTTCAATGCAATCTTCGTAACGACGACAAAGCCGAAACAATCGATTTGAAACGAATAAGATTATCAATGTGAAAAATGTTCTTTTGATGCTTTTACACATTTGTGTGTGAAGTGAAGTTCCCTGCCTAGTAACATCAATAATTATATGCTACTCTAATCAGTTGATCTTCAAGGAAATATATTTCAAAATATCTGAATGTCCTGAAATATTTACATGATAACTACGTGGTATTACACAATGGCGAAAGAACTGACTAATGTAGATCAGCATGGCAACATAATGGATCACATATCATAACACCGGTTCACCTCGAGGTAACAATCCCTTCAATCAGTATAAGAATTGTAGTATCGTGTGATTCAGTTGTGTGTATTGCACTTGGTTACAGCATCATTATACTCATTATTTTTTATTCATTGAAGTGACGATTGCGTATATTGCTATGTACTCAACTATGGTCATTCCATGATGTCATTCTAATGCTTTTTATCTTTTGGTGTTATTTGAAGCAGTTAGAGAGTGGAAGAGGAAATAGTAAAAATATTGGTACAATTGTATGTGACGTAATCAAATGGGTTATAAAACAAGAGAGGGATTGCTGAAATAGTTGGTATATGACGTCAACATATGGGCTATGAAGCGGGAAATTGATAACTGAAACAGTTGGTATATGACGTGACAATATGGGCTATGTAACAGGAAATTGATAACTGAAATAGTGGGTATGTGTCGTCGACATATGGGCTATGAAGCAGGAAATTGATAACTGAAAAAGTTGGTATATGACGTGACAATATGGTCTATGTACCAGGAAATTGAATACTGAAATAGTTGGTATATGACGTGACAATATGGTCTATGTAGCAGGAAATTGATTACTGAAATAGTTGGTATATGACGTGACAATATGGGCTATGTATCAGGAAATTGATTACTGAAATAGTTGGTATATGACGTCAACATATGGGCTATGTACCAGGAAATTGATTACTGAAACAGTTGGTATTTGACGTGACAATATGGGCTATGTACCAGGAAATTGAATACTGAAATAGTTGGTATATGACGTGACAATAAGGGCTATGTAAATGTACCAGGAAATGGATTACTGGAATAGTTGGTATATGACGTCAACATATGGGCTATGTACCAGGAAATTGATTACTGAAACAGTTGGTATATGACGTGACAATATGGGCTATGTACCAGGAAATTGATTACTGAAACAGTTGGTATATGACGTGACAATAAGGGCTATGTATCAGGAAATTTATTACTGAAATAGTTGGTATATGACGTCAACATATGGGCTATGTACCAGGAAATTGTTTACTGAAACAGTTGGTATATGACGTCAACATATGGGCTTTGAAGCGGGAAATTGATTACTGAAACAGTTGGTATATGACGTCAACATATGGGCTTTGAAGCGGGAAATGGATTACTGAAACAGTTGGTATATGACGTCAGCATATGGGCTTTGAAGCGGGAAATTGATTACTGAAACAGTTGGAATTTGACGTGACAATATGGGCTATGAAGCGGGAAATTAATGACTGAAACAGTTGGTATATGGATTACTGAAATAATTGGTATATGACGTCAACATATGGGCTATGCACTAACATTTGATTGCGCTCAAATAAGTACGTTTATAGTGAATGTCAACATCCTCATTATATTATATTTGAGATTCGTTATCGCAAGTATTGCTCAGGTTGTTTTATATTCTGTCATGATACCAAATACATATACAATAGTAATCATGAGTTCTTGAGACACAAAAATGGAGTGTCGAGAAGTAAAAATGCAATCCTGCTTGAAGACTTACTGGCAGATGGTTGTTTATTTGTTGAAAGAGCACGATAACTATACTTAGTGTTTTATCTTGCTCGCTCTTCATGCAACTTTCCTGTAACGCATATTGGGTATAATTGCAATATGATAGAATCAATTATGCTGGTTTTGTTTCATATATTTAAAGTTATTTAATCATGAGGATGTGTATGACATATGAATGTTTTCTACCCGTTGTATAGCATCAATCAGTAAACGCGCGGTGGCGGACCTTCCGGAAGTACAAATATATCGGATCAATAGCGTATCGTTTCACCTAGCAATCCTCTTAGATATTTCCACCTACATTTCTATATAAAATAGTTCAGGAATATTCTGAAGCTTTTTTGATCAAATTTTCTCAAGGGTTGTGACATTTCTTACCAGAATCACACCTTTTCAAAAGGAGCCCAAGTCAAAATACTGCTTCAGGTATTTTTCCGTTTCGAAGTTTTAAGTGGATTTGAAATGAATATTGAAATAAAAATAGCACAGCTTCAGCAAGAAAGTACATTACCGCAAGTCTATGTTGATACAAGAACACAGCAATAGAAAGAGAGACGGTATCAAATCAAAACATAGGCCTTGGCAACGACTGGGTATCTTGTATACAAACAAGCCGGAATCTACACCGAAACCATTCCGAAGTCATAATAAGTCAATACGGATAAACTTTAAACATTAATAAAATAAATATTTCGACGGCTATGATGTAATATCTCTTCAGCAATAAGAACCGTTGGTATTGATTCGAATTTTGAGAACTTTTTTTATTTGTGTGCTTGGCTTGTCTGTATGTTCAAACAATATTTCGATCAATTCCGATTTTGTTTTCAGCATTTATTGGAATGCAAATTGGATTTGATTGCTTGTCTACAACGAGACGATATTGGTGAATGCTCTATGTGTATAGTATATTCCTATTCTAATACACCTATAGGGCATAGTTACGGGAATACATACAACTGTGTAAAGGTAATTCTACGACTCGCCTGGAACAGCAGTTGGCAATGAAAAGAATGTAACAATTTATCGGTGGAAATGTATATTGCACCTTTAAAATTTGGTAATAGATATTAATTGTACAGTATGCCAAAATACACTACACTGCATCACACAGCAGCCTTCTAGGTCTCATCAATGATGCTAGGGGCAAAATAAAAGTTAGAAATCAAAATTAGTCTAAACTACTGATTAAAACAGAATGGCAGGTGCGTGTAATAATGCGTAATAATGCTAACACCTATCACAGGGTATTTGACATTAAATAAGATTCTGTCAATAAACCCGTATAATGGGATAAACGTTAGAAAAGAACTTTGGAGAATACTCGATATTAAAAAATCGATATTAAAAAAGGCCGATTTCATTGTTATGCCATTTTCATCTACAAAAAGGTGCACTTTTGCATATGTCTATCCTTCAAAATGTATTTATAAGATCAACTAACACGAGTAATTGCCATGTTAGATATTTATTCAGCTTTTACGGCAAAAAATAATAATGTAAAATCATTTCCATATTGCCATTATTTGACCAATCATAAATGAGCCTTTCAATAGTGCGTCCGATGAGTTGTTACATGTACTAAGATAAAGATAATCAAACGCTTACTAAGAACTTAGCATTCCTCGCAACAGACAAAGCAACATCAGTTTGCTACATTATTATTTCAATGCCTTGTTTATATGAGATATGAAAGCATGTACTAGTGAAAGACATTATGATATATGCATAGGTCTGGTACAATATAACGGTAAACAGACCAAACCGGATCAATGGCGAATGTTCCGGTGACCCAATTCCAGTGGACAACTTCGCCTACTGATCTGAACCGTGTAAAGACATCATTTATTCTTTATCAAATCTTGACTGACCTTCACAAGAAGTGTTGTTTATCTAGGGCACACGACTAGACACGGCACCAATTATCAGTGTCGCTTTGTTACCCAGGAGTCTATACCGAGGTGGCTAGCCGTGAAGTTCACCTTGAATTAACTGCCATCGATCCGGGAAAACTGAAAATAAAATCAGGAGAAGAGCGCGTTTCGATGCTTGGGGCCCGTTTCATCAGTTTGACTTGCCTGCCAATGCTTCGTACGGGGATCTTGAGTTATTAACTGGTAAATACAACACCAGTTGTCGCCACTCTGTCTTGCCTAACGACTCGAACCGACCTTGTTTTATTGTTTTTGTATTAATCACGTGCTATAGGTGTTGTAAAAACAACAAGAATATAAATATGTATGCCAACCAATGAGTAAGGATCGCTTATACAAAAACAAGATATTTCAAATTCACAATACGTTGGAGATAATATTAATAAATATTTTCGTACATTTGATTTGCTGTGATGTTTAATTTGGGTTTTATTTGCACACTGCATACGTAACAAAGCTGTTCTTGTCTCGGGAAGAGCAATGTGATACCTTTGACAAGTCCTCATCGTTCACACCTCCACCAACAGGTCGATTTGATAGAGGCTACGTTAACACAAAGAACAATGATGAGCTTTTACAACAAATCATTAAAGTTTCACATAACAAGATAGATTTTGCGATAAAGTTAACCCATTACAATCGGCAAACAGAGGTGTATAGTGATGTGCGCGTATGAACAGTGAGTGAAACGCTTGACTAAAATTCCAAATTGATTTAGTTTGAAATTCGGAAAAGTCCTAGATTCAGTTATCGGGAACATGAATAAATATCGATGAAAGTTTACACTCTGTTTGTGTATCACACCTTAGAACAACAGCAGTGCATTGAAGAGCGACCCTGATCGATTAGCCTAGAAATGTATACATTTTAACAGATTACAACGTGAAACAAGAGCGTTTATCAATACTCAACGGGAAAATAAGTGAACCACCAAACTGCAAAGAATGCCACTTGCAAACGAAATAGCATTAACAGATTGGGGTATTGCCGAATATGACGGAAATTGACGGTTGGAAGACATGAACATACGTTTAATTTGTGTTATGATAAATAAATGAAAACATAAGAGACCTGAAGCCTCAGCAAAACAGCATTTCAAACTCAGATCGATAAATTTAAGGCAAAATAGGAACAGGGGGGAATTAAATAGAGATCCATGAAAAAGGTCAAAGAAAAATTTCGAAGTGTTCCGAAAGGGTTAATGTTTTCTGCTTCCTTGATTACACTCTTTATCAAACCATAGGTCAAATCGAAGTAATGTCAAGCTCTCAAAGCAAGAAGGGTGTAGTGACAATAATGCAACAAATGTTTCCTTCGTTCCTATTTGCCTTGAGAAAGTATAAGCAAAATCATCGACAATAGTATTAGAAAACATACCAGGCAAAAGATACACACAAGGAAATAGAATATTCCCCAATGAGACAATTGTGAGGAACTTGCATTATATTCTTCATCAAACTACATCTATCAAAGCTTTTTACAAATTATTGTAAGTTTGTCCCTCAGCATTCAACAACTATTACTGACATCATGATACTCGGAGCAAGTTCGACATTGTCACGCTTATTGTACAGCCTAGTCGTGAGCTATCGTTCTTTTTCATGCTGTAACAAATATCGTAGTGAGCGGCTGATGTAACCCACATTTAGTTTACCTCACATCTGGAGAATACAGCCACACACTACGACCTAGTTTAACGACACTTAGAGTGGTAAAAAGAATTGTGATGATGACTTAGTCTTGCATCTAGCACAGCTAGATTAACATTTATTCATATAAGAGTTCTTGTAACGTTTTACAGTCCATTATAAAAGAGGCAGATCCGTATACTAACCATGAATATTCGAGTATATAGGGAAGAGAGTAATAAAAATGCATGATTAGCTTGTTTTTCATTTTCCGAAAAATGTAAATTGTATAGATTGTTTTTTTTTATCATAAAGCAAGATACGAATTTTTCTTTCAAACTAAAAATGTAATAGTGTTTCCAGACAATATTATATGTTAAGTTATTAGGTGCATCGTCTTCTGGCAAAACTACATTCTTTCCATGCGATATGTGTGGTTTAAAACATCGTTTTTTTTTATTATTAGTTAATCTGGGACTAAAAAGAACGCCTTTCTTTAGTCATGGTGCTGAATCGTAAAGCGATCAAAAATACTATTCACTATATCTGACAGGTCATATTTTTAATGGACTATGTCATAGGTTTTGTGTTCATTGAGCTTAGAAGTACATGTATCTGTTCATTGTGTTAAATACGCCATCTTAACACGGCAGACGATTGCAAATCTTTGTATACTGCCTCATATTGACAAAAAATAACAAATGGACATTAGAACAACGCCTGCAAGTATAAAAATATTGTCTCTTAAAAACAATTGCAAATAAGGTCACTACATCTCTCCTTTGGATACATGTACTGCCGCTAGAGTTATATAAACGTGGATACTAAGATACCTGCACTGTTTGCCATTTTATGTTACACTAAATGGTCTTACCTCGTTATCGTATGAAGATAAAGGTATTTCGACAATCACTATAGCGTCCCTTTGTGCATTTGTGAGAAAAAAAAGCATAGCCTCTCGTCGTAAAATCAGTATTTTAAAGAAAATAATTGAATTTTCCTTTAAGAATACCCAAAGTTCATTATGATCTAAAATAAATCGTCTCTGCGTGTGAAAGTCCATTTAAAGTCGATATCTTCAACGCTCTAAATCGTCTCTTTAGCTTATCGCTTTTGTTGAAATTGAAAACCTTTTCCTGGAAGAAAACGGCTATTGTTCATTTCAAATCTAACTCAAACATAACAAGACGACTGTGCAATTGACGTATAGGTCAAAATAATGCATTGCTTGTTGTAGTTTACAGGAGGACATTGACCCCATATCCATCTGAAGATACATTGAAAACACATTATATCAATTTTGAATACGCAGTCTGACAGAACAATCCCTGAAGATTCTTCTGCTGTATATCTGTCTTACTGTATGTGGGACTAAAACTGGACCCTTGTAGAGACAGAGGACGGTGTTGGAAACATACATTAGGAGAAGGCACAATTGACAAAACCCTTTTTAAACACTTGATTTTGTTTTTATTTTGACCTTCTTTTTTCTCTGTTTATAATATTTGATCAGATTTATATGACTTGCTGATGGGGTATCAAGCTGCCTCGTTAAGATGGATGTTTCGGACCTGAAGTTCCAACAACAGTGCTACTTTAAAGTAAACATTATTATTATTAGTATACGTAAATTAATTTAAAAATATTCTCACGCGATTGATAGATACACTGTATACAGGTAATATATTTGTTTTATTACGTACATAGTTGTCAGAACTACTGCCGTGGCGACAATGTCCCCGCCGAGAGTAGTTTAAAAAGCCACAACGCGAAAATGTCCACATTCGCTAATGTCCACTTTGACAGCATATATAACAGGATATCTTGTCAGAATTATACATGTATGTCATTCGTCTACTGATGTCAATGGTAAAAAATGAAGTTTAAAATTGCTTTCGACCATTTCATGGATGTGTCAGCATCGATTCTGTTATTTGATGCAAATCGACCAAAAATACTATCAACCGTATGCAAAAACATGTAATAACCTTATACAATCCGGGTTAAGGAGGTGTTTGTATTGTGCTGATGAAACCTGTTCGTAAAAACTTTCAAAGTACGCTGATGTCAACGTCGGTGCTGAAAAGTGCACACTCGTGGAAAGACGTGAGGGAAATGACTGATTGATGATCAGAGCTGGTGTAAAACGTGCTGATCGATGAATAAGGAGGGTATAATGCTAGATCTAGTGTGTATACACTTATTATATTTTGTTTTAGAACTAATTGAGATTAAATACAGTATTAGTCTCAACCTTAATCATAATTAAGTGTAATTCTACGCAATACACGGTCGGGAATACGGTACAATATAGGTAGGTATTTAACAGCGGAGTTTTAGTGAGTTGCTTCAACACCGAAACGGCAAGTGCACATGTGACTATTTCTGTTTTCATAGTAGTGATTGATTGCTTCAAATGTGTTATGTCTTCGATAAACACAAATGCATTAAGCGCGCTAGGAATGGTTTTACACCGCAGTAATTAATATGCATTGCATGGTACTTTTGTGTGGTATAATGGCTATACAGTACGGGAAATGTACAATAAAACCTCTATATAACGCCCCTCGTGTTATTTTCTACCTCGCTTACCGCCAATGTATGTCAAGATTCGGTTTTTTTAAACAATTTGTTTGTGTATAATTCGATATATTGCCTGTGGAAATAGCAATTTTAGCACCGAATTTCCATAGGCAATTAATGGCGGTCTAACGAGTTTCCACTGGAAAATGTAAATGCTGTTACTACAAGCACTGACGCTATACATGTGTTACATGTACGATTCGGTATTTGGCGATTAAATAAATATAATAATCCTCTTTCTTCGAACGCATGGGTGAGGGGCCGCGGTGGCCAAATGGTTAAGGGGTCTGACATTCTGCTACCACTAGCCCTCCACCACTGGGTTGCAGGTTCGAGACCTACGTCGGGCAGTCGCCAGGTACTGGCCGTCGGTCGGTGGTTTTTCTCCGGGAACTCCGGCTTTCCTTCACCTCTAAAACCTGGCACGTCCTTAAATGACCATAGCTGTTAATAGGACGTAAAGCACAAACAACCCAAACGAAATCGAACGCATGCACACGTGCGACTAAATACGGACGGATGTGGTTTACTATGATTTCGACGTACTTCGACTTCCATATATGGCTCGATATCCCAACGCGACAATTCTTGGAATCTACCATCCACTTGAGCAAAGGAACGTTGTTTATAGAAACAGTGTCAATATAGCAATAGCAACGCCCACTTTTCTGGTGTCGGTATCGGCCACTTTTAAGTTTGGTGACAAGCAACCGCACCAACAATGTTCAGACATACAATGTATCCCTGCACCGTGTTAAATAAACCGCAAACCATATAACACACAGCATATACATTTTATTTATTATTCTATTTGCGTATTACACTGTACACATTTCATGAAAATAACACCGGTTGAACTTTCTGCAGATGATTTGAATCTCCTTCTTAGGCCAAAAGGAAAAAGGACGGGGGGGGGGGGGGGTATATACCGCGGCCAATACGCAGGAATTACGGTAGTTTTGTGCATTTAGTGTACAATGTATATGCAATACGACACACATTCAGTGTTTTAGTGTCAATAGGTTTAGAAATACGCCATAGAGGCAAAGCTAAACTATCTCCCAATACTAGTTGTTACTGTACCGAATGTACCTTCAGTAAGGAATTGATCTTGCTGAGTCGGCGTAGATCCAGTAGACATTAGGTTTAGAGAGGAGTTTCCGAGTTCGAACTCAGTTGTGGAACTCTTTGTAGTGTAAAATACGTGTAATTTCCACGACCTTGTGTTGTTTCCTTTTCCGTTTTTGTTAAGGCAGGCGGGTGTTGCGCATGCGTCCTTGAACACAGACGAAGGTCGGCGTTATCTCGCCAACATCTGTCCGTTGTGTGTTTTTTCTGTGAAGTGCTTCGTGTCCATGTATAACAGTTAGACAGACACTTCAGTTACGCCATATGCACATGCATGTCGTAAACTCTCGTCCATATCGGTCGAATTCCCTGCAGCCCTTTTGTTGCTCAAACATGATAATTATGAACAATTTAATATAGAAATTTTAAGTCGCTAACATTTTGTTCTGTGGACATAGGAGGAAGCACACACACGCGCATATTTCTTTTAAGGTTTTCATTATAGATTTTGATTTCGTTTTGTGTGATTGAATTGTTCTTCGAATTTTCTTTAGAAAAATCGTCTTAATTGTGTCTCTTTGTTTTGCTCTGAAAATTGTGTTTCTTTTTGTGTTCTGATATAATATTTAAGGAATAGTGTTCTATTTTGGTCAGGTTTAGAGACGATAGCTCCAGTTGAACACGTGAAAATAAAATTGGATATATTGCGGAGCCACCTAAGATAAATGTACTCTTCCTTAATTGAAGTTACCAACTTATCACCTGACAACATTTTTCAAACATTTCTAAAAATATTTTCAGTACTTTTTCTATGAATTGACCTCAAATCTACTTTTGATGATATCAAACAATTGTATGTTGATGATGTCACACAATTGTATGTTGATGACGTCACACACTTAACAAAATAAATGCATTCCTCACCCCACCGGAATTGTTGAACTCGGAACTCCTTGGGGACTCGTTCCTTGCACACTATGATGGAGCGGAGCGGAGTCACCCGAGGTTTGCCGATTGGGTATTGTTGTCGACGTCATGGACATATGCCACGTTCTATGTTAAGTTTTGAGAGGATGATCCAAGTTTACGAGAACAATGCTTCTTACAGAATGAATTTCAGTAAGAACAGTAAACTGTAAATATACATATCACTAAGTATATACTATATCAGGATAGTTGTCTAAACGTATTTATGTTATCTAATGGCGTCATAAACTAGCGGTTATTTGTTGTACAATGTAGTTTATTTGGTGCTATTAGTTCAGCGGTTGCTCTGTCCGGATGTTCTATTTAATCTATACATGTAATCATGGTCTAGGCTTTCCCAGACAGTGACATTTAGATAGTCCAGTAATACCCAAGGAATAGCAATGTTTCTACGCAGTATCATTCAAGCATTGCCCCCATAGGAAAGGCAGCTGCATTTCAACACATATCGGTCACCACGTACTTGGTAACACGACCCCCCAGTTGTATTTATCAATAGCCGTTATATAGCAGACAACATGCACATCCTACACATGAAATTGATCATCATTATTTCAAAATAATCGACACAAGTTTGTTGCCTTTAACACAGAATGAATCAGAAAACATAGTTTTGGAAAAATGAAAACAACAGAAACGAAGAATATCTTTCCCATCTAGATAAGTGTATATTCCTAACAGCGTCGCGATCAAGATCACCCGCACACTCGATACTCCTAAAACGCTCACTTACGTTTTATGCAGCCATGGAACATGCCATAGTAAAATTGAAACACGCAGCTGGTTATTTCGTTGATTTCACGTAAAAAACTGACCAATAGCAAAGCTGATGCCTGTCTTTTGAAGATTACAGAAAAGCGACACCCAACTTCAAAGACAGCCAATGTTACAGTTACGAGACCGCGAGATTCTTTTGACATACATGAAAGGATCAAACTAGTCTTCTTGACTCATCCGCAAGATGGCGCACATTGGGGCTTCAATTTTGCTATGACATATTACGGGGGTGCAGAGAGCGAAAAAATTACCATAACCCCTTGCGTATCATTAAGTAAGACACAAGCTAGCTACAAAAGACACTGTCTTGTAACTCATGAAGATTTGTCCAAGAAGTTATCATGAAAGGGTCACATGAGTAAAACACTGAAGATAACAACATGTTTATCCTCCATTATCAGGCGCTCGGTGAAGTACTGCGAGACAGTGAAGAAGCCAGTTGCGACCTTGCTTGTTTCGTTTTCAAAACGCTTTCAGCAGCGAACATAGTCTGGAAAGACACACGATATTCACACGCTTATAATCGTTTAATTTAACATAAAATACTGCTGAACCCATAAACTCCATCTCTCGTTTTTTCGCCGAATTCAGGAAAAGAATGTAAGTCAACAATAAACTGAGACGTAACGTGAACAAGTATTGACGCATTTTTAAATATATAAGACATATCAAATTTAGACACAATACTATTATATGTAGTATGACCGCACACGTTACAAGCGTAGATTGAAACATTTAAGGATGGAACGTCTGTCAGATTGAAGTTACAGCCAATATGCCAATACGTCACGGAAACCATGGTCATGTGACCAGATAATGCAGACTGCAGTTACTGTCCACTAACTGCAGTCTGACTTTCAATGGATTAAATGGAAAATGAGAAGGGCATATGTATATGTAGTCCAGATACAGATTAACCATCAACGTTACTCTCCCGACACGTATAACATCTTACGGAACAGAACAACCGAACAGGAACGTCCGTTGAAGGATCCCCGTAACACTATAACAAAATGTAACTAAGTCCTGAAAACTTTCCGGCATGACTGTAGCTTTGACCAATCATTTCTGAAAATGAAACGATAACTTTCGGGACTTTTATGGAAAATAAACAAAAGATAACAGGGTTCTGAGTGTAAAACAAATCAGTGGGGCTAGACCGGGATTCGAACCCTGGACAAAGGATTGTTATACGATTGCTATAACCGATTGAGCTACCTGGCCAACGGACGTGTCCTAGCCTGGCTGTGCTACAGTTATATTTAATATACCTCTACTTTATTTATTCTATATAAAAGTTAAATCGAACATATCCCCACTTTTGCCTGACTGTGTTTTAGTCCTGTGTGTTAGTCTGTGAACTAAAACACACCTACACTCGGGTGTTTCCGCCGAGCCAATCAGGCGAGAGGTGGGCGGAGCTTGTTACCGAACT
>JAUMHH010020439.1:0-10740 GCA_032359455.1 Chlamys rubida | reverse complement strand
TATACGTGGATGAAGGCTATACAATTGACTATGCGGTCTATACAACGGTGCGACTTATACGCCGGAAAATACGGTAATAATACAGAATCACTATAGAAAATTTGTGAATCCTAACCCTAACATAATACAGAATCATACAACCACCTACCAGCTGACCATCTACATTGTCATCTTTGTCATTATCATCTTCCTTTCCATTGTCCCCATTTTCATCCCTTTCAAGTATTTCCTGTTTCTCATCAGGAGGAAGTAAGCCTACCTCCTCCCCACCTCCATTAGGTGGTCTGTCTACGACATGTTTGGACTGCAGTGGTGGCTTCTTTCCTGCTCCCCTTTGTTTCTGTAGACGTTTCTGAAATGTTGAATATTGTTTAAATTATTTCTTTGTTTAAACATACAAACATAGGTTCCAATTACAAATGAGAAAAAAATTACTGAGTGATGTACATTTTTTTCACCAGTTGCTTATAACACTTCCATGTATTGAAAATACGATAAAATGAACAACATGATATAGTATGTTATATGTATATGCAACCTATAACGTATAAAATATACTGTCTTACTAAATAGCAGACAAAACGACAGATATTAACAAAACATGATCATTTTTAACATTTTAGCCATGAAAATGTTATTGAAGGATATATGCTATGTTAAATGTAGATCTTTGACTTGTACATTTGAGTTGTGTCCCATATTTTTTACCAATAATGATCAATTGAGTATCATTAAAATCAGCCTTGCATTCACCTGTACCTTTCAAATTTGATATCATATTCAAAGTAATAAATTAACAAAGTCCAAATACCATTAATACCATACTATCATACTATCATAATACATCTCGGTGAGTCTCCATGTGTTATGTAAATCTGTCAAACTTCTTTCTAATTCTAAAAACATACCTGGGTACTAGTAATTTTTAAACGATAAACATTTTTTTTCAAATCAAAGCTATTTCAGTTGAATTTCATGTGGTAACTACTCATAACAGTGAATTTGTTGGTACCAAAGTAATGGAATACCTGTATAATTACTTTCAATCGTCTTTATAAAATTTCCATTTATAAGCTGATAAACATGAAAATATATATTTATATATAATGTCAATGAGGATCATTTTGAAATCCTTCAAATTCTGTTGAGTATAGGTATCCAAGGGACTAAACACTGACATTATACTCATTAATCTGTTGCTTGGCAACCCTCTTTAGGTCATCATGTTTATTTAGCTTGGGCAGTCCTGGTTGTGGAGCTTGTATCTGTTGGTTGTCATTATTCGCCTGTCCCAATATTTTGTCCTGGAAGTATTCACCACCGTTATTAGCATTATGAGCTATTGAGTCCACAGCCTGCCTCTTGTCCTTACTTGACTTAGAACCATCACCTGACAAACGGTTGCCATGGTGAATAGCCGGCAAAATGTATAATGCACTTAGTCCTCCTAGCACTAAAATCAGACAAATCACACTTCTCTGGAGGCTTGAAAGTCTTTTCCATACCTGTGGTGGCAAAAAAATAGTGATCAGTTCATTAATTTGTACATGTAATGTCAATTTTTGACAAACAACCTGTTCAGACTGTGGTAACCTGTTAACAATAAAGGTTAACTGGTGAATATCTATATTTTGTTGTTACTAATGTACTGTACAATCTTTTAATTCTAAATCCTCTGCACAACAAATTTATTTTGTTTTACATATAAATAAATAAAATAAGAATACATAGTCATGGATATGTCCCGCTCAATTCCCAAATGTTAATGAGATGCCTATACTGAAAATACTTTTGAGTTGTCGAATGTTCAACTTTAGAACTCACAGCAGGCATTTGCAAGTTTCCAAAATACAGACTGCACAATTTTAAAAGTAAATCCTTGATATAATGCCCCATTTCATTTGTCATCAGGCTAATACTGCTATTTTATGTTAGGTCTCATTTTCCTTTTTTCTCAAGGATTACGTCACCCATGATGTATTGCCAAGCTCCCTTTTAGTGTAAAAATTTCACAGGACAAATGCTAGCTTAAAGAAGTATCTATGAAAAAGGATTGTACATAACCATGTTAAAAAGGGAATTAATTTTACTTATTATTGCTGATTGCCTAAGGCCCTCCATCTTGGAGGAACCAAATCTACTAGTAACAGTGACCTAGATTTTGAATCAATAACACTGAAACAAGCACCTGATCTAGGAATTTTTTGTATTGAAAAAAAATGTGTTATTAAGTTTTGTTAAAAGAAAGTGAAAAAAAACGCAAAGGATGTAGATCTAGCAATGAATGCCAAGAATGCTGTATGTAGATAATTTGGTTTGGTTTAATTTTGTTTAACGTCTTATTAACAGCTATGGTCATTTAAGGATGTGCCTCCGTGTGTGTAGTGTATGCATGCTTGGGTGTGTGTATGCATGAGACAGGGTATGTTGGTGTGCTTGCTTCCTTGTGATAGCGCGGATCTGAAGCCAACTTTATAGTGCTATCTCACTGAAATATCATGCCGCCCAGTCACATTATACTGACAACGGGTGAACCAGGTGTTGCAATTCCCCTAAATGCTGAACATTAAGCAGGGAATAACAATTACCATTTTTAAGGACTTTGGTACATGTATGTCCCGGCCTGGGGACAGAACCCATTGCCTTCCTCACCTGGGCGAACGCTCAACATTCAAGCCAAAAATAACGTGTCGCCAAGCAAGGCGCTAGGAAATAAAAGGTAGTTTTGAAGTAGAAAGAAAGATAAAGATCCCAAATATTGAAATGGGTGCAGCAGATGTATTTTTGTCACTTTTGTGTCCTTAAGTAGAGGACACAAAAGCAAATCCCCAATTCTGCAGGGTTTCCCACATTAGTTGCCTCCTACAATACATTCAGTGGGTAACAGCAGGTGTATTCTTTTCCCGATCCCCCACCTGCAGGGGTGGTATATAAATGAACAGGATCGAATTGGATTCAGGGCAAAACAACCCAGAGTTGTTTAATGATATTTTTAGATGTGAAGTTACTGGCCAAATAGCATCATCCTGTTCCTTCTGGTTTTTTACATATTTGACCCATGTGACCTTAAAAATGAGCAAAGATCATTCATTTGAACAAAGTTGGTAGTCCTTCATCCCAGGATGCTACTGATCAAATACCATCACCCTAAGCCTCTTTGTTATTAAGAAGAAGTTGTTTAAAAGTAAAAAGTTGACGCCGGACGGACACCGCACCATGGCATAAGCCAACTTGGTCCTTCGGGCCATGTGAGCTAATAACAAATATGTTGTATGGTGAGCAAATGTTCAGTTCAAATGTATTACAAATGTATATATCAATTAACATGACAGTTTACTCACGTATTTTAAGTTCTCAATAACTAAACAGGAAATACATGTTACCTCATTAAGCATACACTTTATGGACAACAAATGGTCAGAAAGTTGTAAGCGGGATGGAATAAAAGTTATTTCTACTCGATATCATCAAAGCAGTAATATTGTTCTTTAGAAACAGAAATAATACCCCAAGTTCTTTAAAAAAAATCCGAATATCAATGAAAACTGACTTCCCAGATAAAATTAAACATTAAATTATTTATTTGTTTAAGTTTTGCTCTAATTCGCCTAAAGGTCTAAGGACCTGCTCACTCCTTATATTTGCAAAAGTAACCCTATTTTACATTACATCTGCTTTTGGGGTTCCAGTTTAAGTTATGGTCAGAACGCTTACAAATACTACCAAACCTTTCAATCTTTTAATATTCTTGTAAGCATTTCAGAAAATAATAAAACATTAATTGAAAAGTTGTCAATTGCACAGAAAATAATAAATCATTAATTGAAAAGCTGTCAGTGTCAACATCAGCTTACTCTCCAAACAGACTGTCTTTTCCGTGTTTCTTTCTGGTCATCATCAAAACCGAGACTGATGGAAAGAAAATCTCGCTTAGCCCCAGACATAATGCTTGCTAGTGCTTCTTAAAAACTGTTGTTATTCGCATGTCTTATCGATGTATAGTATACTTGTTGCGTGAATATATGATGAGAAGCGGCAGGCTGCAGCAATAACACGTATGGACTGGCGATTCACTTCAGGTTACGTATAATATGAGAATCGAAAACGGATTATATAAAAAATATATTCGGATTTGTTTTCGAAAATTGAAAATCAAATTATAAACTAAATTTATTGTTAATTACCTTAGTTTAAATAATATGGTTGACATTAAAAGAGCTTATATCAAACTTCGGTGAAAATGATAACATAACATAAGGTTACAGCAATTGTTACATTCGAAGGAGAGGGATGGCGGGGGGTTGTGGGGGCGGGTTCGTACACTCTAAAACGAAAATCGACATTTGCGGGATACAAGGGGGAATGACTACTTAAACTCGGCAATACTTTTTTAATTGTACTGAAATTTCTTTAATTTTACTTCTTGTTTCCAGACTTTGACGTTTAGACTGTTTACGTATGATCGTTTCCGGAAATATTTTCCCGATGTCAAGCAATATAACGTTATTAGGAAATCCCCCGACGGCTGTCAATTTTACGACAACACTTTTAAGAGTTTTAAAGATGTAATTTTATTGTTGAAATAGTAAGATACTACCGTCATTAATTGAAGTTAAACAGTGAGGTATTTTAGATTTTTTTTTATTGAATAACGTTTTATTTACCAAAACATTAACGACATTCTACAGTCTACTTTATATTGGAACGGAGACCACGATGCTGACCTAGCTTTTACAGGTAAAACAAACGGTTTTACTGCAGCATTTCGCCTAGAATGAAAGGTTGCATTATTGTAAACTTTGTATAACAATGCGATCTATTCATGTTCACGCTGTCACGACAATATTTACCTTTAAGGACACTTCAGCTGCAGAAACTGGCAATGCTTATTCCCGCGAAATGTCGGGTATGAGAAGGGAGATAATCCAATAAAACAAAACAGACTACAAACTGGCCATTGTACAAACCACGCCCAAATCACCCTTATAATGAACCGAACAGCATATGTTCGGCAGTCAAAACTCAAAAAACGTTCGCCGTATCCCTAATTTCATACATGTCATATACCTTCACCTCTTCTAAGTGCAGGCGCAGATACTGATCGGTATGATCAGACGCCCTTGGAGACGCCTGGGGGAGGGGGACATGAATGTGAAACAGACTTTTAAAATTTAATAGTCAATGAACACAGAAGATTATAAGTATCTGCGCATAAAGAAAGGTACAGAATCGACTTTACATGTTATCTGATCCCAGACGGACTAAGGGGACGTGTAGTACGATCATAACATAAGACAAGAAGAGAAGTTCCTGTATCTGAAAACACTGACCATGAGATGGTACACCCACACGATGGTATTAAACTCTCTTGGGATTTATGTTGGCAAAAACATTCGTCCAGTGGATGGTGGTCTGAGTGTGGGGCCCAGACTGATTGTAGAGCTGTCGCAGTACACTTTGCCCATGATTCGATACGTATCTCGATATTTGTACTACGATTCGATTATTTCGATTCGATACACCTTTATTTTAAATATAAACAAAATGAGATATATAAGCTTCCAACTCTTTAATTTTATATTCAAACAAACTAAGAATAAAAAACCAATTTGATGCGATGAACTCGGCTGAGATGTGTCGCCATGTTTGTAGTTTGCCCCGATTTGTAGGCTCACATACACAGACATATCCGGCAAATAGTTTGTGATTTGTCCACTTTGCCATCGATACACGGAAAACCCGAAGTGTTTCCACACTTTTGATTTGAAGCTTGCCGGAGCATCACACATTTTCATTTCCTTACCGCGGTCCCTGTTTTGTTATGAATACTTTGTGAAAATTGCATCCTCGCAGCCGATTGGTTGAGGATTTAGAGATCATCCAATGAAATTGAACGTCTCACAGACATTGCGGCTGAAGCTGCATACACTAATATTCAGATCGTGACATATCGAAAATCCGGAAAAATATATCGTGAATCGAATCGAACATAAATAATTGAGGTACAAGTACATCGCGGTAAATCGTGACGCCTCTAACTGATTGCAGTCTATTGTCAGCCTACCGTGCTGTGCATGTCTTTAAATATGTTGACAAGCAGTTATATATATAACTTTTGTCACTGTTTACGCAAAGGGAAAGTTCATAAAATATCAAAATTGTTTGATCAATATGTGGGGTTTTTTCAGAGCAGAATTGGCCGTCGCTGACCAAGAAGATTGATTGCTAATGATAGAAGATGCGCACACACCATTCTCACATGGTCCCTAGGTACCACTCAGTAGTGAAACTGAATTATGTATTTACAGTCTTATTTCCTCAGACTTGACATTTTGCATCAATGAACTAACTAGTTATCAAAACTATCGTAATGATACAAACGCAGCAAAAACCATATTTGTTTTACAAATTAGTACCCCTTGTTGCCACTCATATTGCTGGCTTTTCAATTTGCCCAAAATAATAAAAATGTCTAAAAGGCTCTTTTTCACACAAATGTTACAAGTAAATCGAAAAAAATATTTATATATGTTGTTTTTTCCTTCAGGTTTTTTTTATCATGGACAAATCTGGTGTTCAAATGTGAACGAAAATATGAGTGATCAGGGGAAAGTCAAACCCAAATTGCCGTTCGGGTGGATTGTGAGACAGTCATCCTCTTTCCCTGATCGCATTTACTATTTCAATGTGCAGACTGGAGCATCAACATGGGAGATTCCAGATCTCCAGCTGAACCCAGATCTGACACCTGAACAGGTAACCACTGTACTGATACTGTCAAATACATGTCTCATTGGGCAAAATACTTTTAAATTGAAAAGTGATTTAAACAAACCAAGAATGAAATGAAATGCGAGAAAAAATAAAAAATTATACACTTTAAACTCCAATTTACTTTCCAATCCCTTTGAAATCCATTTTTGTTATAACCATAGATGATTATTAAATGAAATAATTTTAAACTAAATTACAATAATAGGGGCTATTTAGTCAAATATGACTCTAAAAATCGAGTAGATACTGCATCTGTAGCCAAAGAAGACAAAAACTAAAGATATGCAAGTACATGTACATGTATATATCTATGTAATACTATACATGGGTCAAAGAAGTAATATTAACTGTAGTTTCCAAAATAACACTGGATCCTTGGAATTCTAACAGTGTAGACAGTATGTTGTCAAATTTTCGGAGCAATCCTCTCCTTTATCGAGACACAGAAAAAAACCCCACATAGGATATACATGTATAGCTAATATTTGAACACAATAAGCCTCTGGTCTAGCGTAAGCAGAACGTACAATGACTGCATCGTTGACCACTGATACTGAGTGTGTACGAACAACAACAAAGAGATATATATATATAAGTCCCAATTAAAGTACCGGTACTTAATATTGAAAATTTGAGGGTTTTTTCATTTAACTTCAAATAGTATTGCACAGGGGAAATTTAGTGGACACCATTAAAAATGTTTATAAGATTATCAAAGCACTTGAAAGCTTGAAAGTCTGAAATGCTCACTTATAGCATATATTTCAAGATGCTGATTATCGACTATATAATACTGCAATGCAGATCTAAACAGTCTTTTAATTATCAATTTAATGGAATACCTTACCATTTTGAACCAAATTTTCTTTAAGGTCACTTGTAATTTAAGTTAGCTGGACAAGAAAGTAAAAAAAAAAAAAGAGGAACATTTTTTATTTTTTTTCAATTTTCAGAAACCACATAGTACCAGCAGAAGGCCTTCAGATGTCAAATTAAGCATCAGAAAATCTGATGTGAACTGTCAAACTGCTGGTGTGAACCAACAAGTTCCTGGTGTTAGCGGACCAGTACCTGGCGTGAACCATCCAGTTCCTGGTGTGAACTATCCAATTCCTAGTGTGAACCACAAGATTCTTGGAGGAAGTCAGCATTTTCCAATTGAAGCGAACTTTTCACCAGAGTTTTCAGATGATGATGATAGTTTTGACCTGACATTAGACACAAGTGATGTTATTAATCCTGCATCAGTATCTTGTAACTATGATAGAGAAAAAGAGCATAGAACTAAAGACAAGTATTCTTTCGGAAAACAAACAAAACAAGGTATTCCTATGGTTGTGAATGCGCAATTTAAACCAATCAGGGACTCCAAACCTAGTCATACCCAGGGAGCACTTTCATCGGCTGCCAGTGTAAGAAGCACTAGTAGTAGCGTGGAAAATGCCAACAGAATTGTTAAGGGACAGAAAACTCTGACACAAGAACCTGGAATTTCACCCTCCAAAAAAGCCAGATTATTGTCTGGCAGTGATACTAAAGATTTTGGTTCTAGATATGTGCTTAGTGCAAAAGACAACTTCAATACTAAATGCTCTCATTTAATAACATCAAAACCAGTGCCAAATCCACCAGACATTTTAGTTGGAACAGAAACATGTGCTGTGCCAAGTGACCTCCCAGGCAGCAGTGGTAATAAAGTGATTCCTAGCATGAAGAGGAAAGTTAGAGATAGACTGGGCACACAATTGTGTTCTGCCAGTCTAAGGGCAGAGGACAGTAGAAAGTTTGATAAACGAAAAGTATGTTATTCACCAAAAGGCTCTGTGATTGAAAATGACACAAAAACGGTTAAAACTGAACCAGGAAACACTGTGAAAAAATTGAAAAAGAAAGCCACAAGCAAACATAATGAGGTAACAAAAACACTGGGTGGGGATGTGAGAAAGGTCATATCATCATCTGAAACTAGTCAATCTTCATTACCATTAGTTGATTTTAAGGATGCAGAATCAGCTGCAAGAGACAGAATTCCAAGTGGGAATGTCCATGGATCTGAGGTACATGTCCCTAACAAGCGTCACCTGACTGATCCAGAGAAACGCCGCATCATCCAGTCCTGGATAGATCACTGTGAACCAGAGGACGATCTGTCTGACAAGTCCAGTGAAATCCTTGTACCAAGTTGGGACATTTCTTCACCTGATCATGATTCTGGGCGTGGCAGTTTGGCACCGAGAAATTACATGGACTCCAGACGGGTAGTTGTGTCAAATGACAAAGTGTCAGTATCAACTGGTGATAGTGTGCTACAGCCTACAGGTGGGGAATCAAGGAAAGACGCTGGCACTTTCCCAAAAAATAATTCCTGGAAAGGTGAGAAACATATTTAGCTTGATGATCATTGAATCAGAGACAATATGATACTACACAGCAAAAACCATCATGAGCTTAATTCAAATCCTCTGGGCCTGTATGGATAAAGTGTATGGATAAAGTTTTCTTATTTTTGAAGCAAGGAAATAATCTAAGATGTATAGCCATAATTGATTCTGATATACCATCACCCTTAACTGAAATTATTTCAAATTTTTCATACATGTTTCTCTTTTTGACCCGAAGTCAATAATGCTGATATATACCTGTAGCATGTTAATGTCATTAAATCTTTTCCTTCATTTGAATTACTGTTCCCCATTTTTGAGACTGGTACAATTACCACTTAATTTTTTGATATTTAGAGCTTTGACTCACTCTGATATTAACCAGCGGGTCTGGGATATTTATGACTATGAGGTTTTAAAGATGTTATTTCAATATTCACAGGTGTGCATGCCACGCCCGCTCCTGTGGCCCATCGGAGTGTGATGAACATGGAGATTGACGAGTTGGAGACTGAACCAGTGGCCCTTGAAGACCGTCAGATCGAGGATATGGATGTCGCCGAGATAGCAGTAAGTGTCTGATGAGCCACAGTGAGATATGGTGTTTTTACCTTGAAATAATTAATTTCATTAGTCTATGAATCAGAGGGGTTGGTGTTTTATGTAATAGAACGTCTCAAAATGGTCAGAAATCTGAAAAATTGGCGAGGGGGGATTGTACTTTTATTTTAATTAAAATCAATGCCCAAATAACCTTCATATTTGAAATTCAGATTATATCAATCTTAATAATTTTGTTATGTTATAGCTGCTACACTAAGGATGCAAGATACATGAAATTGACTTGATATACTGTTCAAACAAAAACAAATTGCAACTTATATAGGTACTATTACAAAGTTTAAGGCTTTTTTTTCATTCATCAATTTATTATCCATCTCTAGTGATTTAGCTCTGAAAGACATTCCTCTATATGTATCTGGATTTCACAAATATTAATACTCTTATTTTCAGTTGAAAGAAGTTCGTGAACAACTGCAAAAACAAATTCCAACTGAGGTAAGAGGGACTCCTTGAAGTTACTTAATGTAGGATTTATTAATCAATTGTATAGTGTTGAAAAGCTTTCTTTCATGTTTGTTCTTGTCTGGACTGATCCTTGGTCAAAATTTATGATTTTCTTGTAGATTCTCTGTCTTGGTTGATAAGTTATACAAATCTCTGCTCATGTCGATATAATAAATTCATCAAAGGCTCTTGATATTATCAATACACCAGGTTCAAAAGTTTCTGTAACCAGTGTCACACAAGTATGATGTTCACTTGGTACATAGGAGAGACATGGGTATTCTCTAGGTTAGTGTAAATCATTGCTGTCTATCTTAGCTGAGTGGCACATTGGTAGTTATGGAAATGGATAGAAGTTTACACCCTTCAAACAGTTATCATCTGTCCTGTTTCCTGCTATTAGACTGGCAGTCTGCAGCTGCATATTCATGTACCTATATATAGGAGTGTAACAATGCATCGAAATATCGATAGATTGCAATAAATCCTTCCCAATATCAATGCATCGATTGTATAT
>JAUMHH010020428.1:0-10740 GCA_032359455.1 Chlamys rubida | reverse complement strand
CTGTGACAGATCTTGTTTTGGTTTCACGACCTGGACACGCGACGGTGTGACGTCGAAACGATATCGAGCGTCTGTAGTAATTTTGCCTGAAACTAACGATCAAATCTTTAAATATCATCTTTAATATTGCCTTAATAACTCCATTTTCCTCATCGCATAACCTCACAAAGTCACCAACATTTGCCGGATGTTGACAGCAGCCAGACGACGTAAAATAAACAGCATGTGGCAAAAAGCGCGTGGAAAAAGTCGTCCCGGTCAAAGTTCATCTTCTCGACCAATCAAAACGCATATTTATCTAACAGTCTGAATGTGTTGTTTACTAGGGTTCGCTGTAGTGATAAATTCGCCCTCAATACGGAGTGCAAAAAAGACTAAAATTAAACTGCATTGAAAATTTCCCAGTAAACAGTTGTAGGAAGAAGCTTTAAGTTATACATTGTATGTATGCTAATTAGAATGTTTGTCTGCAATGGCGAGCGTAATCTACGAACAGACCATTAGCACGCAAAAAACGTCCGTATAACGGCTTGACCAAGTGTAGACTGCATTCAGTATTGTCACGCACGACAGCTCATCACCTTCGGGCGAGTCGACCTGATCCGCGAGCATACAAAGAAGTCGACTCGGCGACTCTACAAATGCATGTTCACTACACAGTAATCATTTCAATATTTTGATAATCAATTCGTTCTGTTTAAGTGAACTATACTACACATTTGAACGTATTGTGAACAAGAGTAATCTTTCTATTATTAGAAACCACTGAAGAACAGGATATACATGCTGCTATGACAGATTACCATCAGAAGACATGTATTCGCTTCGTCCCTCGGACAAACGAAAAGGATTACATTCGGCTAACAAAGATTGATGGGTTAGTTCTCGAATAAGATGAAAATATGCCATTGATATTTTAGACAAATTCTACATTTTAGCATATTTAATTGTAAACAATTCGAAAATATATATTAACCAATTAGAAAACTGTAGTGTAGACATACTCTCAAATGTTTTCTTTTAGTTAATCACCACCGCATCTTATGTGCTGGATCTAATGTTGATATTGTGAAATCATTTGAAATTGAAAATATAATTACTACAAATAAATATAACGTTTCTTTAACTCCATGGAAACGCGATGACAGTTGTTCTTTGGTGTAAGAGGTATTAAGGTCAACGAACATAATGTAATTCTTGCTCTATCACCATGTCTCTTCCAGATGCTACTCTAAGATCGGACGCGTGGGTGGGCAACAAAATGTGTCGTTGGTATCGTCCTGCCTCAGAAAAGGCACAGTCATACACGAACTTATGCATGTGCTCGGCTTCTTCCACGAACAGACCCGACCGGACAGAGATGCGTGGGTTCAGATCATTACAGAAAACATCTTACCAGGTATAGTGATTTTCTTTCCGTTCACTCATTTGGATTTAACGGTATCCTTCATCTTCAATGAATCACAGTTGCGTTTAATTAGCTAGCGGTCGTTTCATTGAAAATAATACTCCAGTGGTAAAACTCTCAATAGTTTAAGTGACTGGAGCGCTTTATTTAAGCTAAGTGAAGTCCTATAGCTTCCCCTATAATAAATGTGAGTTGTCTTTCCACATTTATGGTAAAATAGTTTTACCTTTGCTCAGACAAAAACGAGAATGCACTGTCTGTGTTAATATACCCAGGTCAAGAGAATTCACACACGCATGTGATCAAATGACATTGTTTATTGTAATTGTAGGCCAGGAGTATAACTTTGACAAGTTGGACAGTCGACTGGTAGACACCTTGGGCGTGGAGTACGACTACGGCAGTGTTTTACACTACAGCAAGTATGCTTTCAGTACGAACGGCAATCCCACAATCCTCCCCACACGTATGACATTAGCCACACTCGGACAGCGGAACGGCTTTAGCTATCTAGACCTCCAGCGGATCAACCTCCTATATAGATGTGGTAAGTAATACGTGTCCATGCTTGTGTTTATCTTTAGACTTTCAGATTGATTTAAGTGTTCAGACAAAGCTACATTTTGATAACAAAGATGATTTCCTAGACACCATGTCTGAGTTTATGGATTTATAAATCATCATCAGATCACAAGTATGCTGATTTACCCAGACATGTGATACTATGTGCGGTTAGGGTGACACTCATTTTTCTTTCTGTAGATATTCCTGGACCCCTTTTGGTATCTATCAACTCCACGCAGAGTACACAGAGCACGCAGACCACACACAACACGCATAGCACGCAGACCACTACGCTACATCCGACTCCGGCTATCACACCAACTTACCCCAACACTCCGCCCACGATATACCCCGTCCCACCCACCATAATCCACCCAACACTGCCACCAAAGACAGACCTGCCTTCTACAACAGCACCGACTGTGTACCCAAACACACCATCGACATCCTCAGCGCTCACTACACAGATCAGCGCCCAAGCTACTCCGTCAATGGTGACGTCAGCGGGTTGGTCTCAGTGGTCAGTTTGGTCGTTCTGTAATCTTCAGTGCATGAGAACCAGGTACCGCTTCTGCTTCAGTAACCATCGGTTCCAGTGTCCGGGTAGGACGGAGGAGCAACGGCTGTGCACTACAGGATGTAGAGGTAGCTAAATAAAGGCTGCACCCATTGCTTGAGTTGTTTTAGTGTTACGTCGGCGAACCAATATCGTAATTCTAGAGGCTCGATTGTAATATTTAATTTTGAAATTATAGGTTTTTCATGTGCAAGAGATTAATAAGAAAAAGAGTCGGATCGTAATCATGATATTCCCATAAGAATTCTAGAATTTGTATGTAATGGGTCTGTCACTTATGGTTTAGTATTGAGTCGTCATCTGATTATTTTATATATGGTTGACAGATAACCAATTTCAATTCAGTTGTAATAATATTCGATCGTATTTTTCAATGCCGTAATTCTAACGCCATTTCTTATCCACGTTAATAAGGTCTCTTATTTTACAGCGGCGTGGACTTTAGGATGCTGGCAGAATAACCTGACCAGCTCCGCAGTGCCTTCCGTCGAGGGGCAGTATCAGACCCTGACCGACCAGTACAAATCGCGCGAAGGTTCAGTCCGGAAGTGCGCGGACGTTGCGTCGGATTCAGGTCATGTGGTGTTTGCTGTGTTTAACAACGGCATGTGTCTATCTGGACCAGACGCCCAAAAGACCTTCTACAAATATGGCCCGTCCACCGCGTGTAGCTATACAGGGGAGGGCAGCAAGACCGCCATGAATGTGTACACGTTCCAGCAAGGTAAATCATGTATTTTGGTTCTGACAAAATACTATAAAAATAACTTAAGAACATTGGAATGCATGGTTCGATCGCCTTTGTAAAAGACATAAATAAGCAGTTTGCGTCGGATATATATAATGCCTGAGTTGACCTTTAAATTAATGAGATGAGGTATATTTGTAATTTTCTTTGGCCTTTTTTTTTATCTAAGATATAGACGGCATGTGGGGACCGTGGACAGACTGGACACAGTGTACACAGATGTGCAATGGCGGGAAGAAATACCGCTACCGATACTGTAACAGCCCTCCTCCTGTTGGTCACGGCGCCTCCTGTCTAGGACTGGACCACGAGACACAAGCTTGTAACACACAACCCTGTCCAGGTGGGTGGTAATACATGTAATAATTAACTATTGTACTTGCTCAAATATCACAAATGTCTTCGGATGCATTTTTATCATTTTTAAGAAATACAATTTATGAACTGATTTTCTTCAATACGCACCTGATGTTTTTTATAGGAGTTAATGTCAATAACTTTAAGTTTCATTTAAAATGTTATTTAAATTTAAGTCTGTGAGAAACGTGTTATGTGTTTCAGCGGACACCAAGTGTGGCGTGAAGTATCATACTGGCCTGCCCGGGACATCCGGCATCATCAACGTCGGCGAGTACGACAACTTTATGAAGTGTGAATACGAGATCGTGACGGCCGAAACGGATCTTACAATTTCCGTGTCCATCACTAGAATAGACCTAGAGTACACACTCAGCTGTATGAGTGACGCGCTTCTGGTAAGTGTGTCTAATGTTCATTGTTATGTTGTTCTCTTCTTCTATTTTAATTTTGTACATTTATATTTCGAGATATGTCAAGCTGTTATAAGATATCGTTTTAGTGTTGATTTCCTCAAAATAGTTGTGTCATTTTTAAGTAACCCTTTTTTAACCTGTGCATCAAATACCCTCTGCGCCTTCCAGATTTTTGACGGCCCCAACGACAACGCGACGTTCCTGGGCGCACACTGTGGAACTGTGCCGCCGGCGTCGGTACTGTCCTCCTCCAACAAAATATTCCTCAAATTCCTGACGGACGAAACGACGACCGGCACCGGCTTCACAGTCCTCTACACAATTAACCAGAACATCCGTACGTCATCAATGTCAATTAGTAACCACAGCAACGTATGTAACGTACCACGTGTGATACGGGGAGGGATCACCCCTCCATGTTATTAAGTTAAGCTTCGTCTCAAGATTTCCATGTAACTCCTTTTGGTTTGGTAGTTCCTGATGTAGGAATATTGCGTTTCACATTCGGTTCCTCTCGTAAATGTCCATATACTCGACGCTATGGCGTTTTCAATATTCCTTTTTTTCCCTTTTTTTAACGTTTAGTAACACTGTTAAGTATTACACTGTCAGCTAATAAAGTAAAAAAAAACTAACAGTTTTAAAATGAATTTGATAACTATCAACAGTTATTTCATTACAGGTAAGAGTTGTGTACAGCCAAGAAGACCGGGACATGGTAGACTGATCGGTAGCTCACATTTCGCGGGCGACTTCATCTTCTTTGAGTGTGACCACCACTACAATTTAATTGGGTCGTCGTCTGTCGTATGTGTTGACCAGCCAACGTTCGCTGTGTGGTCGGACACCTTCCCAAGCTGTGAACGAAGCATGACAAGGAAGGCCAGTGAGTGTATACTTTGTATTTGCTAGAAAATCAGTTTATAAACCACAAGTTGAGATTAGAGATAACAGAGATGTAATTGACAAGGATCCAGTGGTTCCGAAGATGATTTCCTCTCCTGATCACTTTATATTTTTGTGTTGGTATCTATTCTTTTTCTTGTGTATTGTCGCTCTTTGCGTTATGTATTCCTGCTAGTGTTCCTGTGTGATGCCGCTTGGGTTTCTATGTAATGCCAACTCTGCTGTAGTCTTTGTTTTTAATTTATAACAGGTTACTATACGAAACTGAACGTATAAATGGTGTTACCTGATTGCCATGGTTGGTATGATATCGGTGACTCCCCATCGTATGTTGATGTTTCTAAAACACATTACACTGTGTGGTTTGGTTATTAACAGTTGTATTCAAAACCTGCAGTAAATCCTGCGATTCTTTCAAAAGTCGTTATTTTCTACGAAAATGTTAAATTTCTGTTAATGTCTTAATACCTGAAACAAGTATGTAGCTAGATCATTGCTTATACTATCTGTCTTATTATTGCTGAGGAATCATCAGAGGATATTGGTTTTATACGTGATTTGATGAAAAAAATATCCCCTATCATTACTATGCTCGTGTTATGTAGGTGAACAACGTCCCGTTCTGTGTCCATTCGAGGGAAATCTCTGTGGATTTAAGCAGCAACGTGACGATGCTGGCGACTGGGTTGTGGCGGAAGGAGATGTTGGTCGGTTTCCACAACGACCACTGGCAGATCATTCGCATGGAATGATGGGTATGTTATAATCAGGCGCCCGCGTTCCCTAAAGAGCTGTTAACGTTTATCATTTATCAGGCTGGATTTGTGCACGAGATATTAAAAAAAACTTCCTCCCAATCTAATAACAAAATGAAATGAAGAAGAAAGTCAACAAGAGGGGAAACAATTATATTCAAATGATTGTATTTTATTTTTGAACAGGGAATGGTCATTTCTTAATAGCAGAGACGACACGATTAAATCGGCCTGGCGACACGACAACAATCAAGTCCAACACAATAACACCTACTACAGTACACCAATGTCTAACATTCTGGGTCAGAGTTGTCGGTCGTGATAACTCCTACCTGGACGTGGTCCTCGAGACTCCGGGCCGCAGTGAGAACCTTTTCACAGTTCCCGCGGACACGGCATTCCGCGAGGGAATTACCTGGATGGAGTACAGTGTCACATTCAAGCCAGTGGTATCCTACCAGGTAAAACACGACACGTTAATGATATCTTCGTATTAATATAATGGTGTTAAGATAGATATAAGCATTTACATGTTAGTTAAAATGATTATAAGATGATGATAAGATACTTCTTAGGAGTCGTTTTTGCATCAAATGTTTCATCTTGGAATCGACTTGATATTATATAATGCTTGAAAAAAAGTTAAAACATAGTCATCGGTATGATTTTAAAAAACTGAACTCTTATATAACGTTGATAAGAGATACCAGATTAAAGACTGTCTTTGACTTTTTTGCAGATCGTGTTTGACTACGTGGTCGGTGAGGGCTTCGGAAGCTCTGTTGCTTTGGATGACGTGCTTGTTCAGCCAGGAGCTTGCGTTTTGTAAATAACATTATTTCTGCTTCGGAAGAATCTCATATTCGCAATAAACTCAGCAATACAAGTTCCAGATATTCACTTGACAGATGCTTTACTATTTCTGTTATGCGATTGCTTTGCCGCATTCCATTTTCTTCGTTTTATTTTTACTTTTTGACTGAGTTTTGATCGTCCAAAACTCTAAGAACATTGTGTTTCTTTCATGGTATAAATAGAAAGCATAGTGCTTTTGAATATAATATCCCTATATTAATTATTAGGTATTTATTAATAAAAAAATATGTACTCATTATAAACGGTTCTTCAATCATAACACATTTACTAATTACAATATATCCATTTACTAGTCATTATAAGATCAATAATATAACACATGATAACAACATTATACATAATTTATTGATACTATAAATGTTTTCTGGTGTAACACGAACATATTAGTTGAAGATAGATATATGACAACAAAAACCTTCTACGGTAACATTAAACGCTATAATAGGATTTCGATTGATGCATTATCTTTAAACATTGTTTAAAACATTAGATTCCAATACCTTAACCACCACTGAAATTCCATTTCAAATAAAACAACTGATGATCATTTAGCAATTTTATTTTACTTATAAAAAATTAACACCTTTCATAGAGTTCTGGTTTACGATTTTAAAAATGCTTTCATTTCGGATATGGTAATTTATAACTTATATGTCAATAAAAAACAGCATAAATTTAACGCTTAGAAACATCCTTTAGCGAAAAATCATCAATATAAGCTAATGGTTAAAACATTCTACATTAAAAACTGTAAGACAATTTTATTGTCAACGTTCAAGTTCAGTAAGATACACACAAAAGTACACCATTCTTTTCGTTTCTGTGATAAATCAAAACACGAATAGTCATATGGTACAGTAAAACAATTTAAAGTGGTTCAATATTGCGGATAAATAATAATGTTATTTAAATAAATACATCTATATTTGGCTTACATGCATTATAGACTTGTTGTATATATCTAAAAAATACGTTATACACAGGCTTATATCAAATCTGATATACACCTGCATTATAAAAATGGTCGGTTACGTCTGTGATAATGACCTGGATGCAGATAATTGCATCTGCTATTGACCTACGATGACAATGTCGACAGAAAGTAATCAATGCCTGAACCAATGCAAAGGTTGAGCGATGTCTTACTGCGTGGATCTCTCTTAACATCACAAGAATGTCTAACCGCGTGGATCTCTCTTAACATCACAAGAATGTCTAGCCCCTTTCGACATACTGCAACACAATATGCAACGGTAATTTGTGCTATACAGTAATTCATTCAATAATTACACTCTTAACATACAAATATCTTTTGTGTTGTTCTTTCATCAAAAAGCTATATAGTACACAAAGAACATGGATACCCTCCAGACCATGGACTAGTACGTACGCTGCATACCGTTTACTGATTCTAAAGCTTTGGTGCATTGTCTTCGTTTTTGTGGAGATACACGGTCGTCACAGGTGCGTGGTCTCGAATTTATCCGAAAGTGACTGCCAATCACCTTTCTCAATCAGAGCATTGATCTCCGACTTGATGAGTGTGTCATCAGGGGCGATAACCTCAGCCATGAAGTTGACTCGCTTTCCTTTTGTCCAGCTGAAGCTATTGTCGAAGCACAGACAGTCTAGATAAAGAAAGTAAGGCAATATGTTACAGCTAATGATTGTGTAGATCTTTTACATTGTATCATATCAAAAGAATAACAAGATGCATCCCCATGCGTCACGACTAAAATGTCCGACCAACAATTTAAACGCACTTTTATAGGACAAGCACAGCTATGAATCGAATATGAATGTGTTAATTTTGTAAGTTGAAGTGTGTTAAAATAGATAGATATATATATCAATTAATACTTGGAAAAGGGGGAGCACACATGTGTATTTCATAAATAGCAGTTCATAATTTGTAAAAAAAAAAGCACTGTAGCATATCAAATAATGTTTAACAAAGGTGGACGTTATTTTTTTAGAAAATATAATTATTTCTTTATATAAACGACAAGGCACGGATTGTAACTCTTTTTATTTAAATCAGAAATAAACAAACGTGGTGTTTGCATAAAAAAATCAATAAAGTGAATTTTAGTGAAGGAAATTATGTTTTAAGAAATGTTTGTAGCTTTTCATGCCCCCATTTTAAATATCTACATGACTTCGCTTGCTTTTGTCCATTTCTCAAATTTAATCTTCCTGTAGCTTACAATTTGGAAAATACATATTCCCAAAAAAGTCACAGTTGATTTACAATCATATATTACTACGGTGTTAATGTATTAATGTATTTAATATTAATTAACTGTAAAATATCACTAGCGATTATCCGTGATGTTGTACGGAATTCCATTAGTACTGTACCCGGTGGTACCAATATACTGATACAACATACATAATATCACAACAATTAGATAAAAAAAACTAATCAACATTTACACAACACAAAAAAACCTGATCGGACATGACTCGTCAAATATAAACTTGACATCTCACGTTATATCACATATCATTAAAATATTTTTTTTCTGGAAATTTTAATTGCAGACCAACACGCTTATGTATGAGGCAACGCCGATCATTTGTGTACACAGACGACAAAAAGAATCTGAATTTTAAGGGAAAATAAAGGTGTGAGTTTGTAAATCTATCTACTGACATTTATAGTGGAACACGTGACACGCAAGGTGGTGTAAATAAACAAAAGTGGTGATGACTATATCAAATAACAGTACAGGGGCAGGCGAGGTGAGGAATAAGATTATGACAATCGATAATTTTCTGTATTGAGAAAAGTCGATGTGATGATTAAAGGTATACCATTTAAGAAGATTTCTGTATGGAGTACAGTCGGAGTAAACAGTAAAGCTGTAACTATCGACATGTTTGAGCAAATTACTGTACTTAGAACAGTCAAGGTATTGACGTCAATTAAAACAAATTAAAGAATTTCTTTAGTGAGAACAATCCAGATTATTTCAAAACAGTTTTTAACAACGGAGGAAATTGCAGTTTTGGAAGCAGTCTAGTGAATGACATCAGTGGCCGACATCAAATGATCTTTCGAGTTCCTCCGTAATTACATGTGGAGCACAGTGTTAACACGCATACACCGGAGGCAATCCGTACTTATTGTTGTTTATTGACTGTGCAAATATTTATGATAGAAGTTTGGTTTGCTTCTGACCTATTTAAACGGTGACAGATTATCAATTTATTCTTACAACATTTTAGAAGTCAACGCATACATCCACTCTAGCAATCGACAGTGAATAGCGTTTATTTTCTATATTATTTTACCTCAGTTGTAAGAACTACATACGTGTGAATAAATTTGAAAAAAAGGAAAAGCAGTTAAAAAATAATTGTACACGGATACGATATATTGATTCGGTGGTGTCACTGTTCATTCTAATACCATGCAACAGCACATGCACAAAGCTATACCATACCAACAGTTAGGTTTCAGGACCGTTAATACTTGTACTTGGTGACAGAAAGAAGACTTCCGCAGAATAGTGAATTTTCTTTGACTTAAACCAACTGAATCTATTGTTGAAAATTACTACATCTGAAACAAGAAAGGTGTATTTGCCCGAGTAAATATTGATATTTTCAAATCATAGCGAAATGGTTTAAGAACACATGGATGAAGAATCGATTTTAATTATATCGGTCAGATTTGGTTTGATGTCTCCTGGGAACATGTTACACTACATTTCTTGTCCTATTTTCGATGATAGTTCTTAACTTGCACAGTCAGACATCACTTCAACCATCTATCGTATTGGTAAGTGAAATATGCTCCTCTGTTGTTTCCACGGTACAAGGACTACTCACCCCATTTCCCTTGGTCGAGGGCCTATCTTACCCCTTGTCCGCTGTAGACAGAATATCTACCCAAATTGTCCTTTGTAACTATTTAACCCATTGTCAGCTATGGAGTGAATATCTACCGAAATTGTCCTCGGTCGCTATGTAACCCACATCCTCGATATTCAGGGTTTACGCTCTCTGCACCCCTGTAATATGACATAGCTAAATCGAAGGTTCAGTGTGCAGCACCTTGAAGATGAGACGAGAAGACTAGTTTGATCCTTTGATGTACATCAAAAGAATCTCGCGGTCACGTAACG
>JAUMHH010020417.1:0-10740 GCA_032359455.1 Chlamys rubida | reverse complement strand
CACAGTATAATTATACTGTGGTATATATGCCAAAAATTACACTCCTGTCATATTTTGGAGTATTATCCCATGCCTGCGTCTACTAATATCCTATTGAATTTAATCTGATTAAATGTAATATGCCCTATCAGAACTTGAAAGAGTTGGTATGGATCCATTACCATGTGAGAATATAATGTTGATTTTACTATTTTGATTGTTGTGTGATTTGTAAGATATATGTATTTTTTTCTTACACAGCTCCAAGAACAGTCATATATGACAACGCCTGCAACCTGCACAACTATTGTGTCAGGAGAGAACCTGGTTTTTTTTCCACCACAACATTCCTTGTCGACAGGATGCATGCCAGGGGTCACAAATGTGCCTCTGGTTACAACATTGACTTCTATGAGAGACATAGGAACATCAACAGTCAAGTGGTGGAACAAGCCAATTCTGCCCTTGCAAAACTGAAGCCTTTCATGTCGTATATGAACAATCACCATTTCATGTCACATTTACGTCTCTTTGTCTGGTTTTCAAATCAGAAACTACTGAAAAAAATGATGTAAATGTGTAGTACATGTTAAGTTGGCTATTCCAACTAACTGTCACGGAAACTTACAATGTTACTGCAGTTGCAGTATTTTGTCCCGAAGTTCCCTCCTCATGTTGGGACGTGAGCGCTGCGTCACTTTTTCCTGCAGTCTCTCGACAGTCTCGGTGGCACTAAATGCAGCAACCTGTAAAGGACCATGATACTGGAATCAGTTTTGTAGGCATGTTTTTGTCAATTTGCATTTTTACAGAAGTTTTTATCCATATACCTTTTTTCTAAATCTTTTATCGGAAATATTTTTTGTATGTAATTGTCGTTTTCACACGACTGTTTGCAACAAATCTTGATTATATGATAACAAAAATCTTACACTCGTTTCCATTTCATATGAAATTCATCACAATTTGTTAGTTTCAGCTTGACAGACCCTAGCAAAATGAAAAATCCTTAAGCTTGTTTCATAAATACAATGAAAGGGAAACTCTTGTAATATCATATTAATTTGTATTTTTATATTTCGGCTTTAAACAATGCATGATGCTTTTACAAAAGCAATTGTTCAATGACAATACACCGAAACTGTCAATTTTGAACTTCCGTCAGTGTAAGTAAAATATACATGTCATGAACTTAGGATGTAACATTCTGAACATGTCTGGCACAAGATTATGATATATTTACTAATCCTGTCATATGGCTACCTGGAACAGTGATTCCAGATAATGTACTGCATGCAGCCCGCAGTCACTGGTGTTGGTCTGCTGCACTGTCTCCAACAACTCTAAAGCGTTGATACGTCTATCCAGAATTCTATTGGAGTAACATTATATTTCATTACAATTTGGTGTATAATATATTCTCAATTTGATATTGACATTACATTATTTTATGTATTAATATACCGTAAATCACCGCAAATAAGCCCCCTCTCACAAATAAGCCCCCTCCCAACTTTGGTAAATGGCCCATGAATAGGGTGGGTGTTCACAATTAAGCCCCCCACCCCTTTTACTCATGTTGTTCGGATATGTATTCAGCTTTTTGTCATCAAATTATCTCCCCATTGTTCCATTTTTACCAGACATTAAACGTAAACAAAAATATATGTGGTCAAAGTACAAGGAGATTGTTTTGGTTGCGAACAAGGGGGTTGCTCACAAATAAGCCCCCTCCCAAGTTTTCGTCTATCTTTTTTCACTGGGGGAGGGGGCTTATTTGCGGTCAAATACTTGTATATTACATTATTGTTATGTATTTCAACTGTTGCAAATATTTTGTATGCAAATATGATCCATGTACAATTACTTCAGTGAAAATCAGGTAAATTTTTAGTGTAAACACTTTCTTTTAACAGGCAGACTTTATTTCTGTAATGCACAATGGACTTTTCATTACAATTCATTACCTTCCAATTTTTGCAGCATGGTTGTCATACACCTTTTGTCCTTGGGTCAAACTGTCCATGAATATTAAGGTTGAGCTGAAATGTTCGAAATGCATTGTCAAATTATACAATGAAGTCAATGCAAGGTAGTATCTTAAAAAAAGCCATAATTATGTGTTAAACCTTGCTTGATTAATATCAATTAACATTTTGTCATATCACTAAGGCATTTGTGAGTGCTTCTTGTTTATCAATTTCTGAATATAGCATGGTGATTTCGGTCAATACTTGGTTTCATGGAGCATAATATATAGGACGGGAACTTCATATCTAGTAATCAAGACCCTGCTATTACTAAATGGCATGGGAAGTGACATGTATTGGTTTTGTGGATATTTGTATGGGTGAGAGTGTGTGTGGGTGTGTGTGTGTGTGTGTGTGTGTGTGTGTGTGTGTGTGTGATAGTGCTGTGTGTGTGTGTGTGTGGGTGTGTGTGTGTGTGATAGTGTGTGTGGGTGTGTGATGGTGTGTGTGATGGTGTGTGTGTGTGTGTTTACACACATGTGATACATATTGGTGTATGATGATTGATGGATTATGATCATAGTGAAGGTGATTATGATGAGGATAGTAATGAGCATCAATGTTGATTGAAGTTGAAGATGTTTAAAGTTGATGATGCTGCTGTCAGGATGATTATGATGAGGTTGAATGATACCAACTGATGATGATGCTATAATGAAAATGATGTGATGTAATTGTATTGTTTAAGTTATGAAAGATGCTTGTAATAATAGATATTGCAAAAAACCACTATGTACATGTACTATAATGTGATATTGTTTTGTAGTATGCTGTAAAACATGTATATGTCATATGGCTTACTGTATTACAAGGATGTAAAATATGGTGGAAGATATATGCTTATACTTACTTTGGTAGTACAGCCCCGACTAGCCAATGACCTCTGAAATTAAAGCAATTAATATAGGAATAACATATAAATGTAGCATAACATACATTATCATATTACATTATATATACATATTAAGGATACAATTACAGTTAAGTTTGGGAGCCATGCATGTTGCATTTTCAATTACCATTCTGATTTCATTAAATACATTTGCAATTTCATGAAGGTGCAGCTAGGGTACATTAACAATTTCATAAAATTGTACTGTGTTTGGAATTGAAAATTTATCATATTCTTACGAAGTAATATTTTTTGGCATATAGCATAGAATTCTCATAATAGAATAACAATTCATTACCCTTCTACGATTGGAAAAATGACGGAGGGCTTTCCTAGCTCTTTCACGAACATCGGCTGAACCTTTTCCAGGCTTGTGATCTGCCAGGCATAACTTGGCAAACAGCCACACGTCTCAGGAATGGCGGCAGATCTAGGGACATACCGTATATCCTATTATGTTTCTTATAGCTTCCCAAAATATCTTGATATTGTCACACCACTGGTAAATAGGTGTAAAAGTAATAAAACGGAAATTTTTGATAGAATACATGTAACTGCAATTAACACTCCACAATGATACAACAACGAAGAGATAACCGTATACTTTCAGATATGGCAATGCATGTTTCATATGTACATGTTAATTATGCCTTGCAGAATTATAAACCTTTGAGTTCAATTATCTTAATGTTATCAACTTATTTTTGTACCAATCGTGAAATATAAATTTACAAAATTAATATTACAGACATTCATTAGTAATTACAAATCTTATATACTAACAAACTTACTTGATGACAAAATCAACTGCCCAATTGGTAATCCAGTTACCCGGACGAAGACTGATTATATCCCGTAGGTGAACATCATAGCATCCACCAAGTATCCTGCAAACATACATATAATTTATACATATCCAGTTATGTGACTTGTTAAATTTAAATTTTACAAAAAAGTCTCTTGTAAAAGTATAAAGTGTACTGTATTGTATTTTGATCAAAACAAATTGAAATTGGTTTTAATAGATAGAAATCTGGAAGCCAGTTTAGAACGAAAAACTGTCACAATCACATTTAACATTGTAATATTGTTTTATCATACAAATAAAATAACAGTAATGCAGGTTTCACTTCATATCTGCATTATAAATAGTATTTAGGCATTGTTTTAAGACTTTACAATTTAAAACATAGGAAATAGGAATACTTTCACATAAAAAAAAACATGTTAAATTTTACAATTTATAGCAAAATAGTTCAAGGAACTTACAGTACTCTGGGTACATCCGTATATTCCATATCACGGCTACAGCACTGAAAATGCTTGTCCGGCTGTTGGAACAATTCAGAATGTATTCCGAAGCATTCTGGATGGACCCACGAGCTACATCGCTCGCAGCAGACCATGGTTTCTGTCCCTTTGGCTGTACACCAGCCATAGTCTGCTGCAGCACAGACGCCCTCTGGACATGGGGCCGTCCACTGCCACATGTTCTTGCGCTTTGTACCTGATATGAAATTAACATTTTTTACTGAGCTGTATCATTGAAAAAACAATAAATTACTTTCACTAAGGTTTATTACCGAGGATGTATACAAGAGTAACAAGATGAGTTCCAAAAAGAGTTACTGTTGCATATAATGTCTATCTGAAATATTTTCCAAATTCTTTAAATAAAACAAACTTAGATAAGCATGATTATTAAAGCAAAGATCACATGCTTCAGTTGTGCAACTTCTTTAATTTTCACCACAATGTGTTACAACAGGTTGTTAAGTGATAGAAACATGTCAGCTGATAATGATTGAGACAAATCATGCAGCTAGTATTACAGACTTTTCTTGCGTTAATACAGGAAAATGTCACCAGGGAATATTTGAATCACTCAGCCTGATTGATCAACCTCATGAAGTTGATATTTCCCTAGACCAAATGCCAAGACAAATATCATGTCGGGGGTTGACAAATCCTTCATTTCTTTTTCAAAATTAACATAGGTCATGGAAAATTCCAGTTACTATTTTCATAACAGTTATTCGGATTGCAATATTTACATTTCGCGCATGAGCTCAGTTATTAAATTTATTTATTTAATTATTAGAGTCCTATATTAATTTGTATTGATCAATATTATTCTCCGTTTATATATAAAACTATAAGCATCAATTATGGTACTACAAAATGACAGAAGGTTTTTAAATTAAATAATTCTGTTAAACAAATAGATCTACCATAAATAAATGATGAGAAGGTCTAATTTGTGTAAACAACATGCAAATTCTGAATAATTGTGTGATACATTTGATTTTTCATGATACACATGATTAGATAAATGTATTTTTAACTATTTACCTCTACCCGACCTCTGGAGAGGTACCACATGGTTTGGTAGTTCAGCACCATCCATGCGAACCCACATGATGCTTAATGGTACAGCCTCCCAAGCATATTGCTTTGGGAATGGTGGTATGTCTGTTGTGTACATGTTCACCACAGACCTCTGTATACCTTCCTGGTGTTGTTGAATTTCCCTCTGGAGGAATCCAGAGGCAAATAATACCTGAAGGTATCCTGGAATTATATTGATCCTTTTTATGATTTTTTATTACAATTCCATAAATCATCTTCAGTCAGTAGAATCATTTCGGTGATGCATTTTGAGTTTTTTGCAGCAGTTGTATACCACATTTGTTTTAATATGTTGCAATCCCATGCTGCATTCAAAAATTATATTTTCAATCAATGTGATGGAGGTTACATAACTGGATGCCGTAAATATACATTTGTTATGTTATTAGATGTCATATTTGCTAAGGTAAATACAAAATTATTTGAACTAGATTCATGTCACAGTTGGATGATGCATGTAATAAATTACCAAAGTGTATAAACAGTATGTCTTTGGGTTGTACTTTTTACACATTATAAGTCTTTTACAACAGGGATCAAAGTATATTGGACTTTCCACATAATAATAGCATAAACCAATATGAACTTACAGCATAATATTGACATACATGTATTCCAGTATTTATAACATTAGGTAACATATATTTCTACCACTATTGCCTGTGTTTATCAACTCTCAGATGATTGATTACCTGCACATTTTTATTGATTAACACACTGTGCAGTTGATTTACACCTTCTGGCATTTTGATTGGCTGAAAATATGCACTTTGACCCCGCACTGATCACACATTTTTCCTGCGCGGAAATAGCGTGACGGAAAAGGGTTTATTCCTACTGGTTTATTTTATTTCTTACATTATTAAATGTATACTTTTTGATATATTCTTGTTTTTTTAAATGAAATAGATGTTTCATGGCGTTTAAAAAAATAGCAACGTTTCTTTAATGTCATTGAGTTTTCACAACCTATATGTATGACTACGCGTGACGTCATAAAGCATACAACATAATTTTCCCGCCACTGTCACCACTGTTCCTGCTAAACCTGCCCGGCATGTAGACAAATGTACGCCAGCCCCCATGGCCATCAGTTGGGGAAAATAGTGGTAGAAATAATTTACAAAACTTGTGACGGTTGTCTAACTCTCGTTAGTTACTTTTCGAGCTTTAAAAAGACACTTGGTAAACCTCATGTCTTTTTAAAGTTTGAAAATTAACTAACTTCAGTTAGATAAACATGTTAATCAACCGCCACTTGTTGTGTAAACTCTATTTCATAAACCAAAACCAGGATTATAATCTAGTTGAGTGTTCTTCATTAAACAATCTGATGTGTTATGCGGTAGGCTTTTGTTTGATAACATTTGCGATATTTCAAAAAAAGAGGCCCAGACGTCCTGTATCATTTACTTGTTATTGAATGGTCTTGGCAAATTACATTTAACCAATCAAGAGCCTAACATTAACAGTCATATTGGATTTTATCATATATCTGAACACCGTTAAATTAAAAAAAAATCCTTTTCCATGCAATATACAATGTACCAGAACTCTGCACCTCGAGAATAAACATATTTGACCTCTGTGACCTTGACACATATTCCAATGGAGAAAATGGTCATGTTGATTTCGCTTAATTGCTCTGGCAACTGATTATATTATTTCATATAATACTACAAGTAGATACTACTTATTAAAATGGTAAAAATATTAAGACATATATCTTTTCATCAGTGCAAAGTGAAGACAGTTTGCTATTTAAGTCTTATTTTTAGACAGTGAAACAAATGGGTGTACCATATAAATTTACAACTACATACAAGTACAAGCTGGACACCTCAGGTAACAAAAGGTGGCTCACGCATGAATGAGACTTTCTATACACAAATTGTGTAAAAACAATTGACTTTCAAACTCAATAATAACTAGGTCTAAAGTAAAATTGATTATTTTTCAGACTTAACACAAGATATGTGTATGCTAATCATGGAAAATCAACAATAATCAATAAAAATGCAGTAATGCATTATTTTATTAGACATTGAACAACTTACAAAACAAGGACTTTACAACAACCTTAACAGAACTTTAGAAGAAGTGTTTTGCCTATGTTGACCTTTGACCTTGGCTAGCGCTCAAATTTGACCTTTGACCTTACCACATCTTATGAGAAACATATGTGCACTGCTGGTCTACATATTATACACCAAGTAATTATGACTCCAGGCCTTCGTTGGAATATTTTAACATATTCGACCTCTGTCACCTTGAAAGTAGGTCAAGGTCTTTTTATGAGGAATGTATTTAGCACTCCACCCCAGGTACCTACTAGGTAAATATCATGACCCTAGCCCTTTCGGTTCTTAAGAAGGAGTTGCTCAAAGCAAATTGACAGACAGACGACGGATGCTACACAATACCATAAGCTGACCAGCACATTGTGCAGAGTGAGCTAAAAACTGAAACAGCCATCAACTCTAATGGTATGTTCATCAAAAATGAAAAACATGTACCTAAAATATGCATTGCAATATCACAAAAGACAAATTATTAATACATTGGACATACATTTTGTAAACAGCATACCAGTGTTTCTGAAAATCACGTCAGATAAGGACTTTAACACATTATTTCATACAAATAAACATATCAACAAAACTTTTGTGATATCAAAATAGGCAACAATACCTCAACTATTACATTCATTTACCTGCATATGACGTTGGTTTAAAAGTCAACTGACTTTCTGCAAACAGCACCTGCTTGACTAGTTGGTACTTGTCAGTGAGGCCAGCCAAGCTGATGATGACATCCTCTCTTGCGACCTCTGCCAAAAACATTTTGGCAGAACACAAATCTGTCACTCCTTCGGCAAGCAGCTAAAATAAGTATGTTTTAATTAGAACACCGACAGATTAGCAGGGGCCCACTGTATGTGTGGATATTATATTCAAGGTATTTTGGTTATTCTGAAGCAGTTTTAAGATTTTAACACATTTGACCTCTGTGATTTTGAACAACTTGATAGCCCTTATCCCAAGCATATTACAGGCCAAGTATCCTTACCCTAAGTGATTGTTACTTCGTCATTCCAGAAGATATCATCTGACTGTAGATTGTGTCGTCCCGTTGATGTGCCGAACTCTTATTAGTCCTCAAACGGTAAAAGTGGGGGGACTATTGAAGCATTTTTGTTTAATATTCAGAAAAAGTTCTTAAACGATTTTAACACAGCTGACTCCTGTGACCATGAAAATAGGTCAAGGTCATTCATTTCAATACACTTTACAGCCCTGCTCCCTAGCATGCTACCGACCAAATAATTTAGTTTCATGACCCTGTCTATAGCTTGGCCTTTTGGTTATTCCGAAGAAGTTTCATAAGATTTTAACATTGTTGACACCTGTGACCTTGAAAATAGGTCAAGGTCATTCATTTTAACAAACTTCATAATGCTTCACCTAAACATGCTACCGGTCAAATAGCATGATCCTAAGCCTGCTGGAACCCAAGTACCCTTGTAAAGAATTTGTGGACAGATAGACAGATTACACATTTAACTAATAGTGTTACCCATCACAAAACATTCAAGAAGTCTTACCTTAACAGCGAACAAGGGATGTGAGTCAGTAATCTCTACAACATCAGATTCATTGATTTTTTTCCAAACATATTTTCCTCAAACTACATTTCATTAGCATTATTTACCTTCTGGACAAACATTTCTACATGTATGATGCCATGCAATCCAGTTCCAAGTCTTAGGTAGTTGGCACCTTCATTAGTTCCATATAGCAGGAGGCTCAATGAGGAAAAGAAACAGTCTCCTTGTTCCAGGCTTGTATAGGCTTTGTAGCCATGTGGTGCAATGAATCTAACAAAAATATTGATTCACATTGAATTTAACAATTAAACCAAAGTTCACATTTTCATTTTTTCAATTCACTTCAGATTGCTCTGCTCCTTAGAGGATTTTTGGGTATAACCACAGGCGCGGATCCAGGATTTTGCGAATGTGGGGGTGAATTTATGTAATGAGTGTTATAGTATTTTTTTCAATTGATAAAAAAACCCATTTGAACCAGAAAGGGCAATTGAGCAATTAAATAATGGTAAATCCTTTAAAAGTGTACTCCTTCTGTACTGTTACATGGATTTTATCAAACTTTGATCTAGAGCATTGTAAGGTAAAGAGGATTCAATGTTGTATAAACAGGGTGTAGCCCTAGGAGCGGTGCCCAATAGGGTAAATAACGGATACTATTTTAAATTCCTACTCCTGTACAGGTGAATATATCTCATCAAACATTTGTCTGGAGTATTGTTACATGAACGGGATTTAATTTGTAACAGAAGGTGTGATTCCGCAATAGGGGAAATAATGGTAAATCTTTTTAAAATCCTACTCTTTCTGTACCAGTGAACAGATTTCATCAAAATTTGGTGTAGAGCATTATTAGGTAAAGGGAACACAATGTTGTAAAACTAGAGGCTGTTCCCAATAGAGGAAAGGTTTATCTTTAAAAGCCTACTCCTGCTGTATTTGGCAAAGGGATGTTTACCAAATTTGTTTCTGGTAATCTTGGGCCCCATATTTCAGCTTATCATCTGGTTCAGATAACAAACTATATGGGTGAGCGATACAGGCACTCTGCACCTCTTGTTTACTCTCCTTTCTCTTCTTTTGGCTCGACAAAAGGAGGGGGTGGATACCAAGGAACCCCCTGCACCTGTATCCGCCAATGTAAAAATATATGTACTTCAACACCTGCAATTGACATGTATTAAAATACCTGACATCCTCTTGAAGGTTTGATGTGCATGCAGGTGCAGGAGGACAGAGTGACTCCAGGATGAGGTGGCCAACATCTGCCAAATCAGGCACTGTCAGGTTGCTGAGACTCCTCAACAGCTGAGTGCTCACAAATGGAATTGCCTAATACAAAACAAGTACTAATAATATAATATAATAGGATTATTTGTGATGATCCAATAATTATCCAATATATCAAACATATTAAACAATGCATAGTATTAAATTTTAACTTAATAACCATACTGTAATGATCCCATGAACCTCTCTCAAAATTCAACAAAATCACTTTAATGCATTATCTACACAAGAAACCATTTCTTTTCCAAAAAGTGAATAATAATGGGAATCTTTTCTCTTCGAAGAACTAAAAGATCACATTTTAATAATTTACAAAGTTGAATTTATTTCCATGTCGACAAACATGCATGCTACATGGATCCTACCTGTTTCCAGATTTGATAATGAAAGAAACAAAGAAACAAACACTTGAATGAGGTTAGTATACAGTTAAAGTATGGGGTTTAGGGATATAGAAAGTTTCTGGTGTCCCGAGACCAGGTCTATTTCCCGAGGCAAAGCCGAGGGAAATAGGCATGGTCAAGGGACACCAG
>JAUMHH010020406.1:0-10741 GCA_032359455.1 Chlamys rubida | reverse complement strand
CCAGAGGTCCCGGGTTCGATCCCTAGCGGAGGCAGTGATTTATATTTAATTAATCATGCGCTCTGTTACATATATATATAATCATTCAACACACAGGTATTGATAATCTTTTAACGGTTGTAATATATCGGTATGCGCATGCACGTAAATATAGTTAGTATGTACATTGAATTATATAAGTCCTTGGTATGTATATATAATAACCCTTAAAACATAAAATGTAGCCATGATCCAATAGTTGATACAAAAGATTGTTTTCGAGTACCTATAAATGGACTTCGTTTAAATTAGATTTAAGTATATGGCCAGTACTGAGGTCTTTACACACTACATACATGTATTTATTTATGGAATTAATGCTCTGGACACGCAGCCTAAAGGCATGCTTTCTAGTTGAATAACCGGTTATACGTAGGAAGTATCATAATCAAGGCCACTACCGTAATTAACCTACACGAAACGTGAAAATGTTGTACTAAACTTCCGTTTGAAATAACCAGGAATTTTTTTCTTGTCTGCATTCTGTATGATCACGAAGACATACGGTTTGTTTCCGAAATTCCAGTTCTTTATTAGTATATTGTACTATACACTCTTAAACTTGGATAACAGTTAAAATGACGGTTTCTAAGGTATAATATGTGCATAAACGTTATCTGGTGTGTGGATTCATTTTGTACAAGTATTTGTCATTGTTTAGAATAACATGTATGAGCATGATATCATTGACTCCTATTCCCATGTCATGTAAAGTAATTTCCCTCACGTGATTTCATTCCCCTCGTATGATCACATCCCCATCACGTGATCACATTTCCTTCACGTTATCACGCGGTCCCATCGCATAATCACATTCCCCTCACTTGATAAGATTTCCCTCGATTGATCACAGTTCCGCCGCATGATCACATCTTCTTCGCGTGATTTCATTTCCCTCAAGATCACATTTCCCTCACGTGATCATATTCCCCTTTCGTTACGATCACATTCCTCTCACGTGTTCGCTCGGTCACACAGTCGGACGTTTGATTGCTATACCATGCATGTGCATGAAGGTTAGTTAAACCGTTCTGATCGAACGATCTATGCACCAATCGATCAATCATTTAATCAATCCAATAACGATGAATCGATTTCGATCAATTAATCAATCGATCAATTACAATTATTCGATCAGTCACAATCAATCAATCAATGAAATATAGTTGTCGGTCCGTGAATCGATTCAACCATGGTTGTTGTTTCTCAGTTTTTTAGTTTCATGAATAAAAACCAGTAAATTGTACAATATATCAAACATAAGACTAACAGAGATTGTGGATTTAGTTTAATGGTGACAATGTGGTTCTATCAAGGGGGTTCAACGCTTAGTAGGGGCAGATTATATGTGTATATATTTTTTCTTAAAATATTATTAGTTATAATCTATGGAATTATTGAAAAGATTGAGTGTTAGAAAATGAATTTTGGTCCACTGTCCGGCATAATCAACAATTTTTCTGCTTGAGTCGAACCCCTTAGGTTTCTATTTTTTTAGGTTCAAATTGTATTTTATTCCCCCAGCATCTTTGGGAGAGATGCCAGGGTTGGGGTGGCCCGGGGATCATCCCTCTTGCATAATATAGCCCCAGGAGGCATATTTCCCTTTAGTGGTGTAAGCCCCATCCCTAATCCAGATATATGTGGGAGAGCGCGCGCTGTATACAGTATTACGTGTGACCAGACAACAATATTTACCCAGGGCTGGTCACCGTCTGTATATAATACGGGTATATGTAAATACAATCATTGAATTGGAATTTCACAAAGTCTCGCCTTAAATTGCAACATTTTCCCAACAGGAAAAAACCCACTTAATCGCATATTTCGACTGTTTACAAAATGGCAAATCCAGCTTAGCGATGCCATAGTTGTTCATTTCTTATTTGATATGTTACAAACTGGTAAAATATGTTGCGTTATTTTTAATAAGAGGATTCCGATGACATCAGTTTGTGAAAAAATATCATAATAAAGTGCATTTTGTTTATTTAATTGTGAATCTAAGTATTACGTTAAAATACTTATCAAATAACCGCGTCTGTTTATATGAAATGTATCTAATATTTAATAACACAGAATATTAGATGTATTCGTTCAATCCTAGGAATTCCATTATGAAGAGAGACCGGATAAAAAGAACTATTTTGAGCGGTAATCAAACCTTTTCACAAGTATGAAATGTTTTACAGTGTGAAAGAGGTGGATGTCATTTAAATTTTTTTTTAAATTCTGTTTAGAATATTATCTAAATTTGATCAAAACATGCCTTGTCAAAATGTATTAGTATGTATATTCTAAATATGATTTAGTTTCTGACGCAATCAACTTACGATAGGGATTCAGTCAAATATTTTCTTTATATTTGCACTGTTACAAAGTGTATATTTTTATAAATATACTTTAGTCTTAATGGGACAACTCAAATAATGTATTTTGTTGGATTACTTAGGAAATAGGTGATCCTTCATCATGATAAATTCATTAATTTTGTAATTTTGAAAATAAGGCAAAATAAAAAACGAAAAAGAGAAAAATATACAGAAACAGCGCATGAATAAAACACTTTCCAAAATGTGTCGAAAACATGTTTTCTTTCAAAAAAGAAATATTAAAGGCTTGTGACACCCCTCCTTCTCTCACCCCTGTTCAAATAAAATTTCCGAGTTATCTCCATTCTCTCTTTCTCTTTAAAATCCGCATTGGGCCTGCTACTTACTTTTTAAGATATATTTTTTTCTGTTTGATAAAAGAATGATTTGATAAAAAAAATCTAACAAATTAAGGTATGTCTCAGCACGGAATTTTGCTCAACTGTTTTAGTTGTGATATAAAATGTACTGATTACCTGAGCTGTTCGTTCCTAATGTCACTGCGTATTTGTCAAATGGATAAGGACGTCTTATAAATTGCTATAATTTGAGTTTTATTTATAATTTTTGTTAATTGATTAACGTTATTCATTCAATGGAATAAGTACGGTAAAGCTAAACGTGCACAAGACTCGCAATACACACAAGCTTTTCACTGATTCTGACCAGATGTATGTTCATTTCCGGTGACGTCACTCCTAGTCAGTCGGAATCGAAAATCCACACACACACATCAAAATGGCAAGTGCAGTTTCGGAAAATGTGGAGACATGGAAGGCAAAGCTGGACAAATTACTCCACGAGAAGAATTTCGCAACCGAAACGTTAGAAAAAATTGAAAAGAAAACTGGAGTTCGGCGTTTATATATTGCAATAGGTAAGCAAAGAGAGTCAATGCACAATCGGTAAATGGGAGGATCAAACAGCTGGTAAAACGCACTTTCTTGTAAGATATATGCAAATTAATATATCTCTGGAACGGGAAACGTTACCTTGTTCAAAAGTATGTGACTGAAGTTAGATAAATAAGCAAATAGATAAGTATTTCTCGATTAAAGTACATTGCTGCAGTATGCATAGGTTCCTAATGGATGGTCGTTTTATGTTGGGCCTGAGTTTTGCAACAGCTGTTCTGTGGACACAAGGTCTACTAAACTTGATCTGCATTGGGGGGTAGGGTGTGCAGTCATAACCAAAGATTAGCAATAACCTATATAGTCAAGGTTTTCTTATATTAACCCTATGTCTTTTCGCCAGTCACTCTTATCTTTCTTGTGGTCCATTTCTTGATTTGAATTGTGTACATGAGTGAGCATGAAAGTCTGGAGAAAATTTGAATCATTTTCCCGTTCAGTTGGACACAATGTGAACTTACTAAAGTGTGATGGTTCTCTACTACATCACCAGCTATATATACTGCTACACTATTCTAATCATTGATCGCACAATGTAAAAAATCAGTACATTTCCTTATATTAATGAAGTTATATAGCTTTCAAAATTACAATATTAATTTTCTTTTTCAATGTGAATTTGATATTCAGATAATATACACATCTATGTGTATAGGTACAATAGGGGCATGAGTGATGGTCAAGTCATCTTCCTTGTTCTGTTTTTGAACACAATCAACAGGCTTTTATCAACAAAAAGAGCAAGCGACATAAATGCCAAAAACATTAAGACAGGGTGCAGTACTCTGCTATTCCTTGCTACCAGTAACCTAAGTCGAACACTGGTATACATGTTTGTGCCACTTCGATATATTGATAGAATCGGCTGTTGAGAATTGATCTTATTTGACAGTCTTGACAATTGTGTTTTACCTGATGGGGTATATAACAATTAAAAGTAACTGGTGGTTAGTAAATTAGATACCGGTACTTGATTATTTTAACATACATGTTGTATATAAATCAGAATACATTTTATAAAATTGTAAATAGATTTATGCTGGCCAGGATCCAGTAGATAAAAAGGATCTCTAACCATATTTAAGGTGTGTACAGTGTGATTTTCCCACCTCTTTTTGACAGGGGCCTGTGCCTTTTTTGAGGTCTGAATTTGAGAAAATAAAGTGATTCTTCTATTGATTTTGGGGAAATAGAGCATAAATAAATAAATCCTAGAGGAGGGGCCTTTATAAGGCCACAAATCCACCTTAAAAATATAACTTATATCAGATATTCTGACCAGGGTCCAGTCCATTTCACATTAAATGTATAATTTGGTAATGTTGAGTGTTTATTATTTTACAGGTCTGCTAGCGGTCCTGGGACTCTACCTGATGATTGGCTATGGTGCCCAGTTTGTGTGTAACTTCGTGGGTTTCCTGTATCCTGCCTACGCATCGTAAGTGAAATATATAGAGATATATATACAGTATTTATTAGTGTACCACTGTCGCTCTGAGCTGCTCGATTTTTTTGGGGAAAGTGAACATTTTCAAAACTTATTTACCGAAATATAGGTTGGGCCAGACAAAAAAATATGTTTCCTGTAACATGTTGGAAAAATTTATGGTAGGTAGGTAAACAAATTTTATTTTTGAAAATATTTTTATTTGGTTTATATAGGAGAGTGGTCTTGATTTTAACTTCAAAAATTGCCTTAGAAAGTTTAGGGTACTGTAGGTAGGGTTACCAGAAACACCAAATATTTTTTGTTTGGCCTTGGGCTAGGATCCAGAAAATGTTTCAAATCTGTCTAATTGACTAGGGTTAGTATACTCTTAATATAAAATGGAGGCCCTTATAAATGCGTCCGTCTGTCACATCACGTCCCATATCAGTGTCATTGCTCTAGCAAATTAATTTCTTAACATATCTGATTAAACTTTTATACAATTAAGTATGAGTATACCTTGAATGACTTTATTATTATTTCATAGTTTCAAAGCCAAGGGTAATATTGCTACAGTATTATTTACAAAAAATTGTTAAGTAATGGCACCAATGTGCATGGGAATGGGGGCATTTATTTCTGTTTCCTAATGTACATGTGTATGTCAGATACATTTAATTTATGTGCATTGTATATACATGTATTAATTAGTAATTAAATACATTTGTACCAGGTAAACAGTCGGAACTTTCCCCTGGGTCACTGAAGCAGTAATGTATATATAATCAATCCATACAATTAACTGTTTACATCTCACAGTCACAAAAATGTAGCGGAAATATATATTTCCATCCAGTTTTAATAAGGATTGCATATTAAATAATGGGGAAGTTAAATGATGATCAGTGAAACTTCCTGAAAACATTTTCTAATCACATATCCTACAGGAAATTCGGAACAGCTATCGTAGGACCGACAATAGGCCAGAGATGATCCGGAAGGAGCTAGCTATATAGGGAGCCCTGAACCTGTCAAAAATGAAAAAGGGACCCTCTAATTTTCCATTTTCATTTGCATCTACAGGGATTTTCCCTGTGGGACAGGAAGATGTTGCAGCATTAATATTAGACTTACAATAATATGTTTTGATATATATTTTTGATAGCTTTAATATATATATATATGGAAAGTCTACACTTAAACATGACTCTTACTGTGTACAGTATATATAATTGTACAACTGTGAGACATAATGAATCTCCCTCTTCCACTGCACCAAGTTTAGGTGGCAACTGGGGATAGGAAATTAGGAATTGGGATATATACTCAAAGCTTGGTTTGGTTGTCCGTTGTCCATCCATCCATTTGTAGACACAATTTTGTCTGATGTGTTCACTGCTTCAATTCATCAAGTTTCGCTGATTGGAAACAACTTTATTTAAAGTCAAACCTGCCAGTCTTGAACTGATTTTGTCTTTCACCAGTCTGTTTGAGCAGACAAGGGCATGTCAGTGCTCTACTTAGTGTTAAAATCTGCTGTAAACTCTTGAGGTGTAGAGTTATACAAGTGATGTATATGATTGACAGATTTGAATTCTTCAGCTACAGTATGGTTTAGCTAAATTTACCATTTGAACTGGTGTCGGCACTTGAAGAATAATTTTTGTGACAATTATGGCTTAAACAATATTTTTAAAATATATCTGAAGTCCCACAGAGAAAGGATAAGTCCAGATCTCAGTTGTCTGTGTCCCGAATCTCTGTGTCCCCAATCTCTTGTGTCCCAAATCTCTGTCCCGATTCATTGATATATAATCTGTATAAAATATGGGTAGCTAAATCTAATATTTAATAAATAATACATAATATACTTCCAAATTGCCTTCATGCATTTGAAAAATCAATAAAAACAGTGATTCAGAATGTACCATACAAATGGTTACATGTGTATACACAATGTACATGTGTATACACAATGTACATGTGTACATACAAGAATTTAATTAAGTTAGATGAGAACATGAAACTGCTAGTAAACAGTTTCCAGCAAGCTGTTTCTGGTTATGATTGAAGAAATGTTCCCGAAGTGATGCTACTAATATAAAACATTTCACTGTCACTTTTTGTCCTCCGTTGTGTCAAACACTTTCTGTATGAATTATTCATCGAGGGTTGACATATGTGTCTGTCTCCAGATAGACAAGCTATAGTGGACCCACCCAGGCATGTGATGCTGACGTAAGCAATATCTGTCCCCAAACCACAGAGCAGCGGTCCCACCCAAACATCCATGATGCTGCATGAGTTATCATTTCTTGTACAGTAACTTACACGTATTTGTATGATATGACATAAACATCTACACTTACACACACAAAAAAAGACACTTGTTGCATGTATACCAGTCTACAGATATATATATACAAACTAGTTACTGTAGCTATAAATAGAGTTATTGTTAAGAAGCCAGTGACATCAGCAAAAAAGTGTCTACTTTTCACGGGCTTTAAATTTGAGCTTCTGCTTTTCAAGGACTTTGAGCCAGCTATTTTATGGAGTGTAGAATAAATCTGTTTATGACATTGTAGACTGTCAACATCTCTTTAGAAAATCAACCACCTGTTTGAGATCTAAATAAGTGAAAACACTGATTGTAGTATGTAGTATATATACATACACAACATTAAAATACCCTACTCGGATCAGTGTTACGATATGTTATCAACACCAATAATTAAACCAATAATGTATGTTGAATTAAAATATTTAAAGAATGTGTCAACAAAGTTTGTGAACTTATGTTTCTTGGAGTGGTTTGGTTAGGGCCAGGGGACCCAGGTTTTCAGAAGTTAGAGGGTGGAGCTCTGAATTGGGAACAAGATATAAAACTACAAAGTTTTCTTGGTTGTTCTTTATTTAATCTGTCTTATATAGAATTCTGTAAATGCTAGATTCTGCCAAAACAAATATTGAATAAATTTAGAGGAAAATGGCCATAATTTGACCCCAAAAAGAGCAGAAAAAAATACTGGCTAGCTCTATAGCTAAATATAAATATTGCTTTAATTTTTTTTCAAAATCATTAATGTATAGTATATCCTTTCTATCATCATCAAGAATAGAAATATAGATTAGTACATATAACATATATAGAACTGGGCTGGGTCATTTGATCTGGTAATCAATACTAGTAATATACACCACACAGCTGTGTAGTTAGTACAACACATTACAAAGTCAACTAGTGATGTCCTATATATAACAGAATGATTCATTTTTTTTCTGCAGTGTATTAGTTTGTGTGGTGTATTATATACCATGACACTCTGTAAACAAAGACATGTCATCATATTTTGAGCAAAATTAGCAGCATCAGAGCCGGTGGAATTGTAATTGGCAGTGATCTATCGTCCTGTTTAGATGTATCATGCTTTCAGTGTTCGTCAAGCTGATCATGGTTGGTTTTAGATGTAAATAGATATGTCACTGGTATACCTACAATATGTAATTAATGTAAGCACCCAAGTGTTGTTCCTTTGGCCTTGTCATCATGGTCAGAGCCCCTTAAACTAACTGACTATATGCTTTACACATGCTGATTGTCTTTAGTGTCGGATCCAAATCAGAAGACAGTCAGGGTTACAGTTGCTTAGAACTTTCTTTTTTTATATAAAAATTGACAGCTTTGAGATTATTTGAAGAGGTGGGCCTAGACTTGCTGAAGGGATCCTCGTGCTATTTATCCTATACATTTTCATGTCAGAGTCAAAATTGAAAAAAATATAGAGAAATATTAAATTGGGCTAGCTTTAATTAAAGCCACATCATGTTTTTCAATGTACAAATAAGTATGTTGAACCTTACATAAATGTATGTATAAAAATATATTACCAGGGACACTGATTTGTGCTGTGTAATATTACCAGGGACACTGATTTGTGTTGTGTAATATTACCAGGGACACTGATTTGTGTTATGTAATATTACCAGGGACACTGATTTGTGTAATATTACCAGAGACACTGATTTGTACTGTGTAATATTACCAGGGACACTGATTTGTGCTGTGTAATATTAACAGGGACACTGATTTGTGCTGTGTAATATTACCAGGGACACTGATTTGTGTTGTGTAATATTCCCAGGGACACTGATCATGATTTGTGCTGTGTAATATTAACAGGGACACTGATTTGTGTTGTGTAATATTACCAGGGACACTGATTTGTGCTGTGTAGTATTACCAGGGACACTGATTTGTGTTGTGTAATATTACCAGGGACACTGATTTGTGCTGTGTAATTTACCAGGGACACTGATCTGTGCTGTGTAATATTACCAGGGACACTGATCTGTGCTGTGTAATATTACCAGGGACACTGATTTGTGCTGTGTAATATGACCAGGGACACTGATCATGATTTATGCGCTGTAATATTACCAGGGACACTGATTTGTGTTGTGTAATATTAATGTTTGTATGTATGGGCAGCTACACTCATATTTCATTATTTAAATATTTAAATTCATGCTTAGATATCACAGCTACAGTAATCAACCCAATAAGCGCCCAGGGTTCTTATTCAGACATTTTGCATTTGTACGTATTATTTGTGTAAAAGCAAACATTGAGATGATCTCCTAACCAGGACAAGAACCCATGCGTACCTGACTCCCAATGTACATGATTACGACCATTTATCAGGGGTCGTTATGGAGTATTTTGTTTTTGTAACTTTCAAAATATTTGATTTACATTTCAAACACCCATGACAGTTTGGTATAACATCAGGCAGAGAGCTAATTAGGAATGCATGTGTAGGAGCATGGGGACTTGACTGTCCCGGTAATTGTCTATTTTCCCGGATTATTACACTAGACACTGATGGAAATGTGAAAATAACAAACTGACTGTGAACACTTATATGTAATCATATTTCTCCCACAACCACTGTAGGTTTCCTCACTCAATACCCATTGGATAAACCTGCTAGGAGTTGGTAAACATTTTTGGTTACCCACTAGTGGATAACACCCTGAATGTGATTTCATTGGTCAATCTTTGATTTATCATGTCACGTAACAATGTTTTTTGACGTCATGCTCCATGGCAATTGTTTTTCCCATCGGAAACACACATGATGTATTTTCCAGGGGGAAAATGTGGGGGTTTTTCAGATAAAATACAAACATCATGTGAGAAACAGGTCCCCATACTCTTGATGATTAGTTATCACGTTTATCTAACTCTCGTTAGTAAATTTTCAAATTGTAAAAGACACTCGGTAAACCTTGTGTCTTAATACAATTTGAAGATTAATTAACTCAGGTTAGATAAACATGATAACCAACCATCACTCGTTGAGGAACCTCTATGTATTTAAGGAAGTCACAGGAAACAAGAGTTTAAATCTACTTGTATTAACAAGTACATGTACATATCGTATATAGAAGTTTTGCCTGTAAATATGTAATCTTAGGCTATGCACATGATTGATGTAGATGTTAAAATATGTGATTTTTTTTTCATTTCAGAATCAAAGCCATTGAGAGTCACAATAAGGATGACGATACCAAGTGGCTGACATATTGGGTGGTCTACGCCGTTTTCTCCCTCCTTGAGTTTTTCGCCGATATCTTCCTGTTCTGGATTCCATTCTACTGGTTCCTGAAGGTAATTATAAGTTTGTACGGATACTGCTGGTGTCTGTCCACAGGACCATTAGGTGTTGGCTGCCCAAAGTAACCATTACCTCGTAGCACCACAGAACCATTAGGTGTTGGTTGCTCAAGGTAACAATTACCTCTTAGCACCAGAGGACCATTAGGTGTTGGTTGCTCAAAGTAACCATTACCTCGTAGCACCAGAGGACCATTAGGTGTTGGTTGCTCAAAGTAACCATTACCTCGTAGCACCAGAGGACCATTAGGTGTTGGTTGCTCAAAGTAACCATTACCTCGTAGCACCAGAGGACCATTAGGTGTTG
>JAUMHH010020395.1:0-10742 GCA_032359455.1 Chlamys rubida | reverse complement strand
AAATGTTATTTATTCAGGCCTAGGTAGTTTGACAAGTGTTGTCGGTAAAATATTGCTAGCATAGTAAGCTCTGTAATCAGACCACGAGCCTTAATAAGTCACCGCTTATCTATTCTAGTTCTGATTCCCATCCCCCACAGATGATCCCTGCCAAGTATGATAGATATTGACGCAAAGGTTTTGGAGAAGACAAAAATCATTTTATATTTGCATAAACTTTTTTTCACAAAATATGCCTGTAATTTTTATTTATGAATGCTCTAGTTTGCATTGGAGAGGATGTATTTTCATTTTGTTTTCATTATTTATGGAATAAACATTTGCGGGAGATTTTAAAAAAAAGTTACGAAATATATATTTATGGAAGATTTCATTTTTAAATAAGTCTTTGGCAAATTAATAATATATCAATCTCACACAAAAATGAAGTGATTCACAGAAGTCTACCTAGATCTGTCCTTGATACCTACTCTTTTTAATGAAGAGGTAGCCCTGCATATCCAATTTCTGCCCCCGTCCTGTGATGGGTCCTCTGGAGCTTTGTCTGATGGAGTCATACAAGTGTTCGGCTGACCCCTTCAAACACAGCAGATCATCATCATTTATCATACAGTAAAAATGGGCTTATTCCAATACAATCACTCCAAAAAACAGCTGTTCACATTTTGTATAGAAAACAATCTCTTTGAGAGAGGAGAGCTAACTGATCAGACTCTTTCTTGACTGAAGCAAATTTAACTGATTCTTATATTTAAAATAATCACCGCTCTCAACAACCTAATTTTACCTTAAACACAACAACCCATCGTAATACCTTAAACACAACGACCCACCCTTACCTTCAACAAAACAACCCACCCTTACCTTAAACACAACAACCCATTCTTACCTTACAGACAGGTGTGACCAAGGTAAAGCTCTCTACTATCTCTTCCTTCTTGTATCTTTCAATAATTGCCTCCAGCCTGGTCAACACAAATCTACATTTAATTCATTGCACAAGCTAGTCTACAGGAGCCTTAGACTCATGTGAGCAAAATTACTGATAAACAAAGGAACTGCCTACAATTTCGTTTTGCCAGGACTACATATAAGTCTTAAGATTAAACTACAAATTCTTCTCACAGCAGTTCTACATATCTTTTTATATCTTTCCTCAAAAAGAGTGAAAGATTCAAAAGTACTTGAATTAGTGCATTGTTATGAATTTCATGAAACTGAAGCCCTTGTGAAAATAAGCAACTACCTATACACAAATGTCCCAGGCTTTCATTACATATTTTTGCTGTCCTCAATTATATTACCTGCTTCAAGAAAATTGTCAATTTTTCAGTAACCTTACCCATCAAAGTAGCGGCCTCCCATGAAGAGTTGTCTTCCCTCTTTCTCAATGCGGAATCTCTGCACAGTCTTATCACAAAGGACAAACAGGGAGTAATTTCCTGGGGAATTTTCACTTGGACGCACCAGGAAGCTTCCTTGGCCCGCTACAGTGTGTAACAAACAAACCACGATGAGTGTCCTTTCCGTTAAATATGCATTTTGTTATTCAACATTCAGTGGTACTGATGAAAACTTTCAAGGTTTACATAGAACACGAAGTACTGCTGAGAAACACTTGTACCCTTGATCAGTGTTCATGTCAGGAATACATGGTTTGTTTTCTGATGCCGTGATATTTGTGTGGTGCAGAACATGAAGTTCTATTTATAGTAACATGACCTACATCTCTGACCTTCAAATTTGAAAAACAAAATCACAAGAATGCATTACAGCATGGAAAGAGTACTGTATAACATGACATTTTTTGCGAGTATTTTTTTTCGTGGTCTAAAGCCATTTAGATTGTTTCATGTTACAAACTTTTGTGGATTCCCCATATAAACAAATAGAAGTGAAGTATATTAACCAAATTTGTTGTATTTATTTTCGTGGTTCCATAGCAATCACGAAAACCTCAAATATTTATACACAGCGAACATTTCATGTTATGCAGTATATGAAGTTGAGTGCTACTGCACAATATTGTGAAGAAATTATTTTTTTATTAGAAGTGAACTTGACCTTTGACCTATGAACCTGAAAAGCAATTCCAAACAAGAGCTTTCGATATGGAAGCAGTGTATGAAGCTTCATCAACCCATGTGAACTAAATTGATTGCGCTGAGACAAGTTTTCTGTTTATATTAACAGTGACCTTGACCTCTGATTTTTGGTAAAGCCCTTCAATAAGGAAACACTGTAAGGCATTAAATAAAGTTGCCCCATAGAGACCAAATTTATCATTGTGCAGAAAGAAAGGTGACAAGCATAATTAAAATCATGGGGGGGAGGAATAAAAAATATCTCAACACATTCAATATCTCTGCGAGTCTCCTTCTCTCCTTCTCAAACTTCATCTCTTCAATAACCAACCTTATCCACTGGTCCATCAATTATCGCAAAAGTGTCTTTGTGACCAATGTTACCCAAGTTTCCCCCCACTATAACCAACCTTCACGGAGTTTCTCCACTGCGTCCTCCTTTGTTATGCCCGGATGAAAATATGGCAACGTCTCATCAGGATCTATACTCCCGTTCTATAAGGAAATGAGGGGGGTGTCATATTAATATAACAAAGTCAACACAGTGCCTGTTTTTATCTCTTTACAACATGCAATATGAAAATATCTAAAATTCCCAAAATTGTTACATTTAAAAACGAACAAACCGGTTGTTCTGCATAAACGAACAGGCCCCAGTTTAACACTGTCAAGAGTAAATGGTTGATAGCCTCACCAGGTCCTCCACTAGAGCCTCGTGTATCTGTCCTTCCTTGTTCACTCTCTGAGCTTTAACCCACAGCCAACCATCCCCCATCTCGTTCAGAACCACGAACACATCACCTTTCTCAAAGCTGAAACAAAGCAACAGTATATAACAACAATTACAAGAGCTGAGAGCTGTACGACAGCTTCAAGATTGGCTGTACACCCCAAAATAGGCACTATGGACCAGAGTCCATTAACGGTCATATATCCAGAGGTCAAATGCAATCGAATGATATAAACACCATATTCGGCATCAGACACTGTTGAATAATGAGTAGTGCATCTTTAATAAAAAAAAAAATCCTCAAACAATATACCTCATATTTTTCCACTGCAGCAGAGACCACTTATTATAGCAGCACCTTCTTACATCTAATCAAATAATGAGTAGTGCGTCTATTCTTTAATAAGAAATTGTTTCCTCAAACAATGTACCTCACATTTTGACATTTTTCCCATCGCAGCATTACTATAGCAGCATCTCATTACACCAACAATGTGATGTTAACTGATAAAACTGTATTCTGTTTACCAGCTGATTTTGAGGGCTGTTCCAGAAAAAATCCTATGTGAGGGGTGGGTGTCAGTTTTCTACAGACCCCACCACCCACAATATATCAAAAGTGATTTAATATCAAGAATGGAAGGCAGATCTTGTTTTAACCCACCACCAATGACATAATTATGTACGTTTTAAACCCACCACCAATGACATAATTATGTACGTTTTAAACCCACCACCAATGACATAATCATGTACGTGCCTCCCACCTCGCCCATAAGATTAACTCTGTGATAGCCCTGACGGGGAAACAAATCTCCTAGAACTAATTCATTGTATATAAATTTTGCACAACACTGTAAAAAGTCAATTGTCCTAAACATCCAACAGGACAACAAATTTGTGGGTGTCACTGCAAACATTCATGTGCAAAAATATGAAAGTCTACTGGATTTCAAGAAAAATGTCCATGAAGGGAAACAGCAACACCATGTTCACAGAATTTGTCCTCATCCACATGGCATACATATTGACTATGAATGCCAAGTGAAAGCAATTCAATGCTTAACATATCAGGTAACATGGAAAGAAGACACACTAAATATTTGTGTTTAACTAATTCACCCCTGAAATTTTATAATGAACTATTCCAACCTTTGAATTGGAAGAGTTAAAATGTGTCTTCAGGGGTAAATGAGTTGAAGTACTTACCTCAGCTCATCTGTTTCTGGCATTTTGGAGAAGGGAAGATGTGCTATCACCCGCCTCCTGTCATCCACTGGCTACAGAAAAGAGCAAATTGATTAATCAGTGATCAGTATTCTACTGGAAGAGTCATCTTCTCCGTGACAACAATATATTCCGTTTATATAGTTCATGGTAACGTAATTAATACTTACTAAATACAAGCAGAGCATAAGAAATCTAAATTAAAACTTCATTCATCTTTAGCAAATTTCTTTTAGTGCCCAGTAGCAACCCTATCCATTATATAATTTCAGTCGAGTAATCTTGACAAAAATTTTACAAAAAGAACAACTCTATGTCAATTTGTCTGTATCGCCAGAGTACATCAATGATGGAAATAATTAATTAATTTCAGTATAGGTCATTTTTATTATCTTGTTTACTAGAATTAGGCAAGAAATTGTATTAAAATTATTTCTCCGGGAACACAAAAGGACACTTAAGGAAGCAAACAATTAAGTATTTAGAACTCTTTCTCAAGAAAGCTTGCAATTGATAGAAATGTTAGTTATGACCCCTGGGTAATTAAACTCGACGAACACTAACTACTCTGTAAATGATGTTATATGATGTACCTTATACGTGACATTAGATGATAGTATAGGCCTACCTCAGGTGGAGGGACTGGCAGTTTTAGTTGTTCCTCTTTGAGAAGATAGGACTGTGATGTATAATATCCTACCAGGAGGCACAGCGTCTCAAATCTCCGGCCCCCAATGTAGTAATCACCACAGATAGCAGATATCCTGTGAACAAGAAGCATAACTACATGATTATTTCTTATCTTTGTTCAGGCTGTCTCTAGATTTAACAACAGTTTTATAGCAGAACCGCATGTGGTGCAGGAAATACCCACTGGAAGTACATTGTATCTGACTCAACCTTTGTATTATTGCGTAAGTGATGTCTCATCAGTTCTTATTGTCGGTGGGTGGTCGGGTGGTGTAGTGGATAGCGCACTTGCCTTTCACCAAGGCGGCCGGGGTTTGATTCCCCGATCGGACGTGAAAAGGTATGGGGTCACCTGCCCGACCACGTGGGTTTTCTCCGGGTACTCCGTTTTCCTCCCACACAAATACCCCCCGCGCGCAAACATCCGGGCCAACAAGAGTGATTAATATAAGTTAAATAACTTGTTTCATGATTGTTGTAAAATAAATAAATTTTATATTTATATAGTTCTTATTGTTATCTTCAAGTTAAAGTTTTAACTCTGTCTTTATTTCTTGGCATACCTTTTTTCTCAATTTTACAATACTGTTTAAAGCTACTTATTTTTCAGAGAATAGATATCATATAAACAAATACAGAAAACGTAAATATTTTCTGTAAACATTTTTTATTTTTTTATTTGGGACACTGATAATGAATATTTTTAATCTTTAACAATTGCGGACTTGGATTCTTTTCTCAGAAGCAACTTAACCTAGTAAACTGATTCAATCAACCAAAAGTACAAACCATAACATTGACTCCATACTGAAATATGACCACATTTTGAGCAACATGATTGAGACAGTGATACAACTATATTAAGAAAGTACGAACCCAGGTCTGATGCAAAAAGATGCAGAAATTGTACATGTCAGTCAGGCAATACTGATTATCTTGTCACCATGGCAACCAGGTAAAGGTATTTAAGTGTTGAGATATATAACTCTGCCTAACATTGTACAAACCTGAAGTGGGTGAGTCCATTCTTGCCAAGGTAAGACAGGACATAGGAGCCTGATTTACTTTCACTTTCCCTCACAAGATAGCTGCCGATTTCGCCTGCTGACCGAAGACGTTCCTCTGCTGTCTGACGCCCCAGCCGTCCATGGTACCATCTGTGAACAGTGAACATATGTACAGCAAAGGTTGCTTTTATCCGAATATATTGAAATTCCAACTTTGGGAGAGGGAGCAGTTAAAAAAATGTCTAATGTCTCATACTTGTCAACTTTTAAAGATTCTGCATGCTCAAAACTAAAACCCAAATAAATGTGTGTAAAACTCCCTAGAGACAAAATAACCGTTTAAATGACTTATTTTGAGTTGTTCTTTCAAATGAATTAATTAGATCTTAGGAATAGTTTAGAAAATTCACTGGTTTATAATGCTAAATTTAAGGGTTCAAAATAGGGAGTCTCCCTCCTATCAATTTCTTATTGGGGTTCCTTGAGGGGCACATATTTGGGAAGATGTACATGTGCTTCATCATGGACATTTCATTTCATGTTTAGATTACAAGCATGCATTTTACTTTAATTTTTTGTTACCAATTTCCCACAAAATACATATTTTATCAGGTTGTAAGTTCTTAAGTCAAAAGTCTATTGATGCTATAAAAAAATGCTAACCTTACTTTGCATAGGAGTTAACACATAATGGTTTTGATAAAAAAATAAGAAGTTTCTCTAATAATAAAATTAGCACTCATTATAGGTTTTCTTAATCTTTGTTTTTTTAGCAATGGTATACCAGTATACATCTTTTTCTTCTCATTTATGATCATCTACAACAGGTTGAAGATTATGTCATGTGTATACCCAAGAGCAGTGTGGAAGGAAATGATAAATATCATCAAATATATGTGCATGTGGTAGATACAAAAATTGTATATGTTTATAAGTGCCTATCCAAGGTGACCTCAATATCTGTGACTCACGTGTGTACTGATTATAAATACTTGAGTTTCTATCGCAGACGGATCTTATTAACGCCTACACAAAATCTGTGTTCTTCCTTATAACTGGGGAACTGTTGTTATCTCCCCTTTACAGTGTCAAATCAGTGACATACATGTTCACCATTTCAGAAAGATCCTAATTGTGTGCGAGTAAAACATTTTAACATAAGTTCAAGAATTTGTGTGTTGTATTCTAGATCTATTGATATTCGACTTTATCAGGCTTTTCATGCAGAATCAATACTAAGTATCTTTATTTTATGAACACAATTTTTTAAAACATCATTTTGTCAGCATGGAAACATACATAAACTCTGACATCAGTAGATTATAAATATTTATATCAAGAAATATCAATAATTTGTAGGGTTCAACATGATAACTGTTGCTAATCATTTAACACTTGATAAATGTACTTGTTCAACTTATAACCAATCCCAAATAAGGAAAGGCTTGCATTGTTTACATACTGACATATCAATATTGTTTCAAAGTCTTCAAAGGTTCACATCGGGAATACCTGTGTACACTTCTCAGTAGTTACCTATAAATCATCAAACAATCATCAAAACTAAACATTGTAGCCCCATCATACTCGCAGATAAAGTAACTCATCGAACTTGTCTGCGAGTTTGCAAAGTTTCTCCGACTGTTCATGACGGATGACCTACTGATTTTCTGGCGGTGCAGTCATCGGAATGGTCACCAATTCCTCCACACATTCTTGCGTTTCAGAGAGGGGGTCATCTTCATCTCCAATCTCCATAGTTGCGCTATCATCAGTCGTTCCTCCCGGAGACGTTGGACTCCAGGCACCCGACTTGTTGTGGTCGGCCATTTTCCGCGTGTGCGCCGCAGAATGCTAATCTCTATCCTGATTGGTCCAAATTATTTCCCGCCATCTGGTACAGATTTTGTACTGTCAGAGACGCAAATAGTACACAATAAATAATTTAATTCCTCAATTAATTCTACGATAGGCTAACCTGTCCATTTTTGTGGTTGTCATATCCACTGAAGACATTTAAATTCAATAAACAATAAAAAGACTACGTCGGAATCACTTAAATTACTTCACGATTAATTATATCATTTGAGGTCAAAACTAGTTGAATATCAAAATTATATTTTACGCGATTGGTTCGATTCAATTGTACCTATGTTTAAATAATTCAAGACAGGCACAATTATTTGTACCTATCTCCTATTGAATTGAACCTAGATCTCAATTGAATTGTACCTATCTATGTTAATTTGGCCTTCCATACACACAGCCTTATATAAACCCCATGGTATTCAACACATTGGCGCCCGGCCGGTATTAACCTTGTGGTATCTATTTCGTGTTTTATTTCATCTACTGAGTCTCTAGGTATAATGTAAAATTTAAAACAATGTTGTTTTTCATGTCTCTTCTTTTAATGGCCATATTAATAAATGCTCACCTTTTTTTGGCTTTCTCAGTGTGTCAAGAAGCCACTAGAGTTTTACGGTAGGTGCTTCGATCTTTACTTCGTAGTTCTAGTAAATATTTGGAAAATTTGCGGAACTTAACAGTTTAACTAAACCATCAGTATAATATAACATCAAAAACTATTAGCAACCCCGTTTCATTTAGGCTTTGAACACGTGACGTGTAAATAAGTTATATGATAAATAACAGCGACCTCGTGTTCCATATGGACGAGACTTCGTCTTTTAAACATTGTACTTGTGATGACGGTCTGATCGGGGGATATGGACATTCTCTCATTTGTTTTGAGTTAATATGTTAATCACTTTCCCCCAATTCACATTTCAGTGATGTTGTCCTGGACGATTTACAACTGATGACAATCTTATTCTAGGTAAATGCATGAACTCTTCATGTTAGGTTGACTGTATTCATATCCAATGCAGTAAAATTTTTCTCACAGATTTATTTTTCTGTGAATATTCTATTTCCCTGTGTGATATGAAAATTGATTAAACTCATTAGTTTGCCTTGCTGTTATGCTGTCGCTACCCCGGTCCTCGCTTTGAGGAACTGACATCCCCTCGATTTGACCTAGTTTAACATGGTGGGTGTGGTCGATAAAACAGAAAATGGGTCTCCATATAAATCTGACCTTTAAAATTATGGTTTTGTTGACATTGAATTTTTGTTCAACCTCACATGAAAGAAAAAAAGGCGGTCAGGATATGAGTACTTTCTGTTTCCACAGAAATTCCAACAGTTTGCGGGAAAATCTTGCCACTTAACTCAACAACGATGTTGTCAAAACAAAAATTCAACTATTCATCCTCAGTATATGCCATGATGGCTTTTGTCGTGGTTTTCACAAAAAAAAATCCAAAATAGTCTGCAGCCATGCATTTGTAACAGGAAAGGAAAAATGCACGGCCAGACCGGGGTTCGAACCCGGGACCCTCCGAACTCTAGACGGATGTTCTACCAATTGAGCTATCTGGTCGCCGACGATCGACCCAGTCCAGTTCCGCTACATTCTTCCCTCCTTTAACAAAGTCTTCGACCCCGAAGACACACAAGGCCCTATACCACCTTCTGTGTGTATTTTTTGTTTGGCGCCAAATGTAACAGGAGAGGAAAAATGCACGGCCAGACCGGGGTTCGAACCCGGGACCTTCTGAACTCTAGACGGATGCTCAACCAATTGAGCTATCTGGTCGCCGACGATCGACCCAGTCCAGTTCCGCTACACTAGATTATGGTCTGTTTTAGCGGACTACGACAGATCATGCATGATGTTTTCTCAATTCCTGTTTCCTGATCGAACAAAATTAAATAAATATTGTTGAATCTGTTCAAATTACACGAAATTATAGCCGTTAAAATAAAGGGTTAAGTTTGAACTATCCGAGTTGACATCGGCAAAAATAACGGCAAACATTAGTATTGACGGAAGTTCAATTGTAATGTATCGGAATGCGGAGGGTGGATTGAAATTGCAATTACGGATTGCTAGTTCGATAGACCACCTGGTCAAACATTTTTGTTTTGGCACATATATAGGTTATACATCAACTAAGTAATAAATCGGGGATTGGTGGCCAGGTCGCGATTGAATATAATGTAATATCATGACAAAACACACTTCTACCAGCGATGTGAAGGTGACATTCCGCGCTTCGTGTACTGTTAGGATATTATACATGGTCGAGGCCTAAAGATGTTTGACTGGCGCGTGCACATGTTTACAAGAAAGAAGCTCAATCATCGGTGACATGTGGCATATTTCTGAACAAATCGTCCGACATCGATGACAACAATTGTTGCACATGAGTACTACCCGTTTTTCAGTATAGTTAAACTGTCGAAGCAAAAATAGATCAGTTTAAGCGAGTTACGCAGGGCTATTACTGCATCGCCGATAGCCAACCTCGATCAATAATTACGTAATTTCAGTACTCAAATTGTGTGTTCGAACAATCTGAAATGTGTGTAAGCAGGGTTCGAGCTTTCATTAGACAGAAACTTATTATTTTTATTGTTCAAATAGTGTGTTTGAACTATATGCCTATTCGAACTGACCAGAGGTTTACCGTATATTACTACTAATGCCACCACGTTTACTACAATTTCCATATTTGGTCATGACACCCATATATAGAAGTCTGACCTATATTGTAAGAGAGACGAAGGTTCCATCATGGCAGTCAATTCAAATTTCAATTGCCTTTGCTACCAGAAATTTGACCAGTTAAGGGTCTTTTCTGGCCTCATCAACGATTTAGAATTAGTTTTTAGCTCACCTGGTCCGAAGGACCATGGTGAGCTTATGCCATACCGCAGCGTCCGTCGTCCGTCAACTTTACACTACTAGTCATGAACCACTGAGCGGATTTTAACACAATTTGGTGTGAAGCATCCTTGGGTGAAGAAGAACCAATTTTGTATAAATGGTGGGTCTGGCCCCCCAGGGGCCTGAGGGGCGGGGCCCAATAGGGGAAATATAGCAAATTCTTCTTTAAAATCCTTCTTCTTCTGTAGGAATGAAAAGATTTGTTCCAT